>WEIS01061472.1:0-12951 GCA_013389965.1 Todus mexicanus | reverse complement strand
TTGATCTTTTAAGACCTTTGATGCATAAAATCTTCTGATTCTGTCTCACAAATGTCAGTTGTACATGGGCAAACCTCTGCTTTTTAATAAAGAAGCTCTGAATTTAGAATTATTTTATTCTCTGAAAGAAAGAGAATTCCAGTAATTTTTGGCTCAGTACGTTATTGTTTTATTTGAGTTTGTGTCAAAGAAAAAAATGGAGTGGTTGGCTCAATTGTCTAGATAAAGCAGAGAACTTCAATACATTATCTCAGTAGTTCCTTCTATTGGCATTTACTGATCCTAAGTGAAATTTTGGCTTCTAAAAGGCAACACACATCTAAACCAATTCAGCATATTCTGTGAAAGCGAGATTGATCGTCTTATGACACTAGAAACACAGTCAAGCGGTATAACCTGACTGAAAAAAACCCAACACCCAATCAATGTTAGTAAAGGAATAATGAAAATATTTCAATTATGATCAAGTTTAAAAGAGCAGAGACTCCCTAAATAGGAATTTATTTTCAGCAATTTTAAATGAAAACTAGTTTAAGGCTCATTCTTTCTGTTTATAGTTTCTCATAGTCCAATTCTGATCTTACAGTGGAGGTATTTTTCTCAAAACTTGGTCTACAGGAAAGAGCATGAATTCCTTATCTATTGCTATAAGCAAATATGCTTTTCCCTTTTGTGAAGGCAAGTTTGAAAATGTGTCTTGGGATCTAAAGAAAAACATAAAAACCTTTGATAGAATAAGGATTCAAATCTTATGTTTTATACCTATATCTTGATCATAGGAATCTTACTCAATCTGTGACTCAAAAAACAGTTACTGCATATGTGACCGAATGTGAATGAGTTTATTGGCTGGACTGTGAGATATATTTGATGGCCTTGAGGCTTGTATTTCAAGGGTTAATGTTGTACCAAAGGTTATTTTGGTATTTGAACCTGACCCATACTCCAGAGGAAAGAGAGTTGAAGTGAGGGGTGAGTCAAAGGAAAGAAAGTGGTTGTGCCTGGAGGCACATTGCCCTGGTAAGCTGCCTGGACTTGTTGTTTCATTCATTCTTTATTCTAGGCAAGTGGTTTCCAGTCTTTTTCCATTTGTGAACCTATCTTTTTTTTTTTCCTTTGGAGTGTGGATATTTGTAAGGAGAAGTTAAACATGTGAAGAAAAGTAGATTGACTGAGAGGTACCTCTGGCAGACTAATCAGAAACAGCACGTCTCCCCCAGCTATCTGAATACTGTAGCTTAAAAACTAAGGCTGTGCAGTGTTGATCTTTCCTTTATCAAAACATCTTTCCCGATATTACTTTAATTACTGATTGTCAGGAAGTTTAGGGTTGTGAAACTGCAGCATTTTTAAGGTATGCTGTGTTATTCTGCTATCACCATAATAGTTAGCCCCACTGGATTTTTCCCCCCAGCTCTCAAAGTGATTTGATGTGGGAAAAGGAACGTAATACACATACTAATGGGAGGAGACAAGAACTGAAATAACTTACCCTCAGTCATCTAGTAAATCAGAGAGAAAGCTTGAAATAGAATAGTGATTCCTTCTCTCATATTTCTGTGCCTTAGAGGCTTCAGTTAAATGCCTACCAGCAAAGGTTTTAAACAAATAAGATTTGTGTTCCTTTCAGATGTCAACTAACCCATTGTGATGTGTCGGAGCATAATAAATGTAGCTAGATATATATAGCAAGGTAGGAACTCTGAAGATAAGATCCTTTCTCATGCATATTTTGCAAGAAAAATGAATTTAAAAGTAAAGATTGCATTTTGATCAGATTTTAAAAAATATTTATGTGTTTCACTAACGATGAACCAGAGAGGAAATATTACCATTTCATGCTATTCATTCAAAGCTTGAAAACTGGAACTGAGAAACACACTGGTATAACTATTTTGAGCAGTTTACCTTAGTCACTCAAAGGAAAGAAGAAATAGAGGAGAGAAAATAGGAGTCCCCACTTGAGAGCTGGCTGGATGAAGGACTCCCTTCAGTCTTTGCCGCATGGGCTGTTGCGACAGTGTTTTTCCTCTGATGAAAAGTCTGAAACCTAAATCCCTCCAGCAGCAGCAGGCACAGAGTTGTTGCCTGTTGGTATCCATTTGTAGCTCTAGATTGCTTACTAAGAAGTGAATTGGGAGTGATAATAGAGGCTTTATCAGATTAATGTGAAGAGCTATTCCCAGGAGAGATCGTTTTCTTTACAAGTGTGTCATGTGTCTCTAATCCAGCTTGGGCAACTGGCTTTATTTCACCATCATTATATATCAAAATAGAAGTGTGTCTGCTTTGTGATTCACTGCCTAAATCCCTGTTTGTTAACTTCTGATCTTGTATTAAACCTATCAGTACTGGGTCTATGTGCATTGCAGTGCCATACAGCTTGTTCAGGATGTTATTATAATCACAGTGCTGCCACAAAACACTGATTCATATCTGCACTGTTTACAGGCCTCTGACAATGCTATTAGTTCAGTACATAATTTAGGAGTAAGTTAATAAAGAGGCATTCACCCCATTAGGTAAAACATGCTTGCTTTGCAGACAGTCATAAATTAAATCATGAATTATTGACTGCTCACTCTGTCCTGGTTTGTGTTAGGAAGTTTGATCTTATTAACTCTGTTTGTCTGTGTATCTGTGTGTATATTTTTTCGTGCTACTGTGAACCCAAAAATAAAAAGATAGAATTACCACAGAGGATCTACATGAAATAAAAGGCAGATCACAAAATCAAAATCCTATTTTCATACATTAATTGTAAAGCTGAACGTGTCTTACCATGGCTGAAGTTTTCAATTATCAACTTACACATCTTTTTATCAATGGAATATGTTACGATATAATTCTCTTCTCTGTTGCCCTCACCACATCCATCATTTTTCTTTAGCTGAATCCTTCATTTTCTCATTTTTCCTCTGTGGTTTGCATTCCTTATTCAGTTTTGCAGACCCCTAGTGTATCTCTGAATTTGATTATATTTCTGCTTATCCAATTTTGAAAATAATGTGGTAGGCTGTAAAAATTCTTATGCAGTGCAAGAAAGGAAAGGGAAATGATATTTTAACAGCTGAATTCTTAGGTAAGGAGAACAGAATTTGATAGGAAGAAAAAGGTACCTCTCTTGCTTGTAGTATTCAAAAGTCGTGAATTTTAGGGCCCTCTTTATAGACAGAAGTGATGGACATTTTTCCTTTGTAATACAAAGGAACACCTTCCCCTTGTAAGGTTCTGAGCTGTTTTCCACTAATTGAAACCACTGCTTGTGAGTACCACTTAAATAAAGTAGCATGTCATTCTGACTTTAGATACACTGCAGTTATATAATGCCCATTGCACTAGGTATTTTCATCCAGCGGTACTGAACTGGTTAACAGGGCTCACTCCCAAGAGTTCCTTTAGTACCCATCCTGCCTGAAATGACAATCTCTTCAGAGTGCTGCCACAGCAGAACAGCTCCATGCAGCCAAATCCAAGCGATTATTTCATCAATACATTTGCATCGCAACTCCTACTGCAGTTACGAATTTAAATAACTCAGTGATAATTTATCTGGAGTAAGAAGCCTTCTGTGGTAACATACCTTAGGAATGATCAGCTCTCTATGAAGTCTAGCGTTAGTCAAGGAAAAAATATTTTACATCTGTCTGTTCCTGCACTCGACATATGTAATCCTCTGGGGTACTGCTGAATTTTTAATTTCTTTCAATTGCCAATGAACATGAAAATAAACTAACTTAAACTATCATTAAAAAAATTTAAGTTCCTTATAAGTGGCAAAGATCTGATTCTAAAACTTCTAAGAAAAAGCTTGGTCAGCTTTTTGCTTCTGACAGCCAAACCCACTAATACACGTTGAGGCTGTCTGTTCCTAAGCTGTCAAAACTCTTGGCTGTGGTTAGAATAAGTACTTTGGATTTTCAGACTTTAGCCAAACCATATTTCCTCATTGTTGTCACATTCCTTGCTCCACTTTTACCGTAGACTTTAGAGCATGGATTTTAAATGTATTTCCCTACGGCATGTGAGGTTTAATATCAAACTTGCAAGATGTATGAGGACTTTGTTTGGATGTGTTGCTCACATCATGCCATTCTGCACGTTGCTTTAAATCAGACCATCACAATGAGCAAGTTGGTTTTGTGTTGTTATTGGTTTTGGGGTTTTTTTCTACTTACCTATTTGTATTCTACTCAAAGTTGCACCTAACTATGTTAAGTGTATAGCCTGATGGTAGTGATGCTCTGAAGCTGCTGAAGTTTCTTACTGAACCTGAACTACATGTTTTCTCCTCCTTAATTTTTTTTCTTTTTTTTTTGATGCTACACCTTTGTTTGGAATAGCTATTCTCAATCAACCTAGAGAGGAAGGGAGGGTTTTAAACTTGTTAGTGCAAGCGCCTGGGAGGCAGGACTGCTTAATTTTGTTCTCAACTTGCTATGCCTGATCTGTGGCAATGCTTTTCTTCTTTTGTGCTAGTTTCCCCATTTGTAAAATGGGTATAGTGATCATTATCTTTGCCTCTCGGGGGTTGTTGTGAAGCTTAAACGAGTTCATATTTGCAAAGCACTTTGAGAGCCCCAGATGAAAAGTGCTTGTAAAAATACTGAATCTGGAAATGCCTTCTGGGTTATCTGTTGTAACTGGTTTTCCTGCACAAACCTGAATACACTTCAGACAGCGCTAGTGTCAGCTGGGAGGATTTTAACCACAGGTGAGAAACAATCGAGTAGTTCGGTTTATTTATCAGGTAAAGCATATCTCAATCCCAAGGAAGCACCTCGTCCTTTCCCAGGCTGGACACACCAAGGCTGGGTGGTGGCATCTCCTCTTCCTCCGCGCTCTGGGCCTCGATGCCTCTGCATGGTGCTGGAGCCAGCTAAACCGGAGGGCTCAGAGGGTAAGTCAGGGCTGAGAAGCCATTCCTGCCCTCTACCACACCTACAGAGCCTGGCCTGGGGCATCTTCCACTACTTGCAGAGCAGCCCTGCAGCTGGGAGGAGCTTTGCAGCTTCCTGGTGCCTTCATTCATCTCAGAATTTACAAGGTTTTGTTTTTCTTCCCCCTTCCTTTATCCCAACACCTTCCTCCCACAACACCCCACAGCTACCTACACCTCCTTTTTCTCATTCCATCTCTCCGTTGTCCCACTTTGGGCTGTGGCTTTGAAGGGCAGACATCAATACTTGTTCTGTGAGCTAAAGTTTACCTTCTGGCCACCATTAGAGGCTGCTGCCTTCGCCGGCTGCCAGAGCCGCCCAGAGCAAGCCGAGCTGCCGAGAGAGGCTGGATGCGCTGGGAGTTTCCGTGCTTGGTTGCTAGTGGGAGTAGTTTCAGAAGGAAAGCATCGTACATGGCAGTGGCAGGAGACAAGACGCAGAGAGACTGAGGATAACTGAGGAGTTAGAGAACGGACGGAGGAATGGAAAAATGTGGTAAGAGCAAAGCTGAGGATCAAGCCGGATGAGAAATGCAGAGGGAAAAGAAATGCAGGGTGGGAGAAGCCACTTAATTTTGGGAGGGGGGAATATAAAAAGGAAATAGTAGTTCGTATAGATCTTGTGGAAGAGAGTAATAAAGAAAATTTGACACAAATTTGAGAGCCCATTTCAGGGAAGCCTTCTGGAGCCTCTGCCAGCCCCAGTGCCCTGCGCACCCTGCTGCCCACCCTCTGCATTCCCCCTCTTCTTCCTGCCCTCTCCTGCCTGCATTTATCCGCCTGCTTCCTCTGCCATCCCCTCGCTGTCAGGAACTCACAATCAAACGCAAACATTTAAACAAAAATGCGGGCTCGTCAGGCCTACTGGCCGATTAAACGCAAACTGGGTGTTTGGCCAGGAGCTACTGGCCTGAATCACCTCATACTTGTGACTGTTCTGAACTCTTTCAAATCTATTGTTTCTAGTAAAGTTGTACTTGATTTCCAGTAAGTTAAGGTGGGAATCTCAGGTGTGATAAATACAGAAAGGTCTTTTATGGGTGGAGAATTGTTTTGATTTGTCTTTTTGTTCTGGTGTGTCTGACAAAGGGAAAGACTCACCCCCAACCCAGCAAATTTACCTTGACATAAGTTTGTGTATTACAGTCCCCGGCTTGGCTTGAGGAGGATGTGACTTCTGCTGAGGGGAGAGGAGTCTCTCTCTCTTGCGTGGGACATTTTAAAAGGAATAATGTGCGAGGCGAAAGATCATAAACTCTATAAAATTACTATAGGTGTGGCTTACCTAGTAAAAGAGTTAATTTGCCTTGACTTATGCTAACCAAGCGGTAACTGAAGGCTTGATGTCACAGAATTATTTCATTAGAAAAGATTTAGAATAGCTGTACCTTCAAAAACTTTACACAGGGACAGGGTATCATTCTACTTTTGGGATGTTTGTGATGAAGAAAAAAAAAATCAAGATAAAAGGAAAGGTTCTTCTGTGGTAGATTTACTTAGGCTTGACTTTTCTGAAAGTTCATGCTTGAGTCTGTCTGTGTGGAAACTGAATGGGTGTTAGCTACTCCTCCCTCCTTACAGCTACACCCCGTGAGATGAGCTACTATTAGCTAATAACTACTTCCCCCTCTGAAAGTGTGTGTTAGGAGATGTGGCTCTTCTAGAAGGCATTAAACCAAGTGACATTTTGCTTCTCTCCTGACTCTGCCTTAGTTTTGTCTGTGAAGCATCCTTCACCTCTCTGAATTTTTATCAGACACAAAAAGAGGGTGACTTTTTTGTAGTGGTGGTGTTGCCTCAACCTTTGAGTGGTTATGTGAGACATTTTAACTGTATAGGCTTTTTTTCCTAAGGTGAGGATACAGAGAATGACATTTGGAGCTAATGTAGAATTTACCCCCATTTTTAGCTCCTGGATATTATTGACCATGTTGCATGAGGTCGCAATGAGCAAATTTTAAATAATAACAAGTCAATATTATACAGTGATTATTCATATAATTTATGAAACTTCAGCTTTTATTTAGCTTCAAATAATAATAATAAGGTCAAGTTATTGATTTTGAAGTTAACAATTATTTTGAAATTTTAGTAGCAAATTCATTCCTACAGACAAAAATTACCTCAGATTAACTGCTCACCAAGTGTTTGGTTTTTGTTGTTTTGTTTTTTAATCAGTAATTTTAAATATAAATGCTAGGTGCATTTGACAGTAGGAATTTTTTTTAAGTTTTCAGTATACGTGACAATTCATTTAAAATATACAATTTCTTTATTTGACTTATAATTATTTAAATAAGCTACTTTTTAAGTCTCCCTCGCCCTGTGAGCATTTTTTAATGGAATGCTGGCTGTATCACTGAATAAAAAATTTCTGTCTACAAATTCCAGGTCTATGCTAAAGATGAACAAACATTTTTTGATATGAAATGAGGTCCAAATTGCTTTTCAATGAGAAAGGGACAAGTAAATCAGGGCTTCTTTCATTCATCTAAGTACTGGAAAAATTACCTTCCAGCTCACCTCTGAAGGGAACCCTGCATTCACCATCCCTCTCTCTCTGTGGAATATAAGCCCACATCTTCCAGAGGAGTAATCAGACCATTGAACTGGAGGGGCTATGAAATCAACTTATTTTATTCTTTCCTTCCAAAGCCGTTTCACTTCCTCAAAGACAAGTAAATGTTAATTGGGCCAGAGCAATCTTACATTGAGTGTGCTCTTTTGAGAGTCAAGTAAATGTTGTGGACCAGGGTCTCCGCTCTATGGATGTCCTGAGCACTGCTCAGCAGCCACCTTACATGCACCTGCATTGTTTTCTATTGTTGTTACTATTTCTGTAATATATTTAAAGATTTCATCTAGTCAAAGCAAGAGGTAGAATTTCTTTCTACTCTTTTGATTGAGGATGCTTTCCTGAATAATGGGAAATTTTGGCTGCAATTTCAGAGCATTACATCATACAAACTACAACAGTTTCAGTGATAGAAGCAGAGGTGATTAAAGTGTTTTTCTAGGAAATGATTGTTGTGAGGAAGGGGGGAGGGGGTNCTAATATTTATACTTCAGGTGTCTGTTAATATGTAAAGTGTGGAGATGGGATTGTAGTCAAAATGTTAAGTGGATTAGCAGTTGCACAAATATCCTTGATGGGCCATAAAGCCCTGATGGTCTTCTGCCAGTAACAGGCCATTGTGTTCCAACCTCTGCCGGGAACAGTTCACTGCTGGGATAATAGGGAGCCGATATTGCACCTGGCCCATCACAGAAGTGTCAATACAAAACTGATCGCTGGACCTCCGCCCAGTCTCAGCATTTTCTGAACACTAGATGTTTATCAGCAGTGATCGGTTTCGATGGTTTGTGCACTGCTGCATCCCACAATGATACTGGATAATAAAACAGTAGATTGTTGGTTTTTGTTTCCCTGACTGTCTAACCTTTTATTTTATTTTAATTCAAAGCATATTAGGATAAAATTTATTTTCAGCTTGACTGGCAAATTTATTCAGCATAAAACAATGTCATTTTTGTCAAGAAAAAACATAATGAAAATAACTTTGACCTGAACTACATTTTTCTTCAGAGTTCAGTTATAAATCTGTAGGTGTTACAACCAGGAGGCATTCAGATAAATAGAAAGATAGGTGATGGTGTTTGTATTGCTGAAATTATATTAGTGTTACCAGTATTTCAACTATATGCCTTTGGCCTGACAAGTTTGTCTAACAAGACCTTTTTTCTTAGGGTGAAAAATTAGTTATGAGATAAAAGACATTATACCCTGTTTCCTAACTTCAGGAAAGAAACACACTGGCCAGAGACAATGTTTACACCTCTGCTAATGAAAGAATTTGAGGGCATAAAATGAAACTAATAAGCAACAGATTGAAACATCCATAAGGAGATACTTATTTAAAGGGTAGTGAAGCCATGGAATTCACTGACAGAAAACACTGTGGAAGTTAAAAGTTTATGTGGGCTTTGAAAACAGTCAAACGTATTTGTGGAAGAGGAATCTATCCAGGGTTACTAAATGGAAGAAAAATAAATAAATAAATAAGTATCTCTGTCTCAGGGAAGTCCATAGCCATCAGCAGCTGTAAATATATTCTGGGGAAATACTGTGTTGATGCTTTTCCTTTAGCATCTGGCAATGGCCACTGTCGGAAGGAAACAGCAGGTTCAATAGAACCCTGGTCTGGATTATCAGTTCATATCTTTGAGGCAAGTGAACATCTTACTCCACACATTTTAGTTCCGCTCTTCCCTAGAGTATGATCAGGCAGTAGGGGCAGCAGCATTTGCATTAGGCAAAGGGCTTGACTTCTGGGTGAGCTGCCTGGCCCTCAGCAGGGATGCAGTCAGTAAGCTTCAGCTGGGTGGCTCCAGTGCCAGCCTCATTGATGGCCATCTTGCCTTGATGCCTAGGTGTGCGTCTGCAGCAATCCTGCTGCCAGAGACCGAGGTGTCTGATTTTAATCTACAGCAGAGGGTTTTGCACTACAGGGTTGTGACTGTTCTTTTCTCTATTTTTTATTCCTGTTGGTAGGCATTAATGGGCCACCTCTTGAAATCAGTCACTGCATGGCAGGTTGTGCAGGATCTCAAGCTAGTGCTAAATGAGCTCAGCATTGCAGAGCTGCGTGAATACGGCTTTCTACCAGTGGTAATTGGCTGTAGACATATGGAAAATATCGATCCAGGTGGATTTCCATGCTAGATCTACTCTGTCAGTGTCTGAGCAGGCTTGGATATCTCTGCGTGGGATTTCACTGTGCCAGTTTGATGTAAGATGAGCTGCCTTTGGGGTCAAACTCTGTTGGTTTCTAGATATCAACTTGATGGGTGTTTTCAACTAAGAAGTGCATAGAAACATTCCCAGACAAACAGACATTCTGTGATAAAGGCACACTGCCTGAAAGGATAAAAGGATCTGTTCAGTGCAGCAGAAAGGGTTAACTGAAGAAGGGCCTCAGCCTTGCCTCAGGAAGTTCTCAGAACTAGGCTAGAATGAAGAAATGATCCCAAGTATTTTAAACAACAGATAAACTGCTTTTTAGTCAAGTTTGTGCCTGGAGTAAAGTCTTACAGCTGAGTTTAAGACCTTAAAAAAAAAAAAAAAAAAAAGGCAAGCGCTGATGTGTCCTCAATTGAAACTCTGTGAATAGGAACATATTCAAGCTTCTAAATATATTTCCTTCTAATAGTCTAAAGGCTGCAGGGACTTTTCCATTCCTAATTATATAGTGCGGTACGCTGTCTGTTTCTGACTTGCAACTTCAAAAATAGAAATTAGAGTCATAAACGAAGCACAGGGAGAGGGGGAAAAAGACTCTGTGTATGATAAGGAGCTGCTCCACTTATATTTTTACTGATATTGTTACCAGTCACTTGTGTTTTAAATTCAGTTACTGTTATGCAGATGTTCTAATGTATTGACATCTCATAAAGATGACTGTTGTTTTTTTAAAAAAAACATCATGAGTAAAGAAGAACAATAAATGTAAATGTCTTATGACAGCTCAATAGTTGTGCTGGTTGTGTCTCAGGTCTCAAAAAGGTCATGTCATTAACAGGATATGTAAAAACCCCAGTCATTTCAGGCAATTATGCATTCTGAAATTCAGAAGTATTATCTGAAATTAGAATTATTTCCTGACAATTTGTGCTCCCATCTCCATTCTGGAAGTGAAATAAAGCTCAGACTCCTTTGGTAGCACACCTGCAAGTCATTCTGGTGACACCTTAAGCCCTCCTGGATCTGATCTGAAATTTTAAAATACATTATAATAGGCATTTTTGCCTCCTAAACCATCACTGGACTCCTGGTGTTAAAAGAAGAAATTTCCTATGTCCTCTTTTCTTTCTTATGCAACCTTTTGGAGGACAAGGACTAGAACTTTGTGCTAGTGGGTCCTGGATGTAGGAATCAGAAAAGTGACATGTGCAGGCTTTTTCTGCTGCTCCTTTACTTTTTTTGCATTCAGCTATTTAGACAGGAGCACACTAGAGATTGACTTTCACTTGGTAAGATAGGTGGCTCTTTTCTATGCCAAAAACAACTGCAAAAATTCAAAGATGTGAATGGTGGACCGTAGGGGTAACCAACACAATTTCAGATCACCCTCCAAAACCTCATGCCACCAACTGTGGGCCGGACACGGTTGGCACGCTGAAGGACAGACCAGGTTTTCATTATGTTGTAGTAAAATCTATACATATACTTAAATCAAAAACTTTTTAAACATTTTTTTTATTTCAGTCTCTGGGCTGAAAATAATTCCAGTCACTGATATGAGTTGTGAAGCTGTAGAAGCACAGCAATAGGCTTAAATGAGCACATCCTGCTTTTCTGTGAGACATGTTAGCTCATCCGTGCTCCAGCCTTCGTGTTCCCAATGGCCAACACACCGAAACTGGTTTGCCATTGCAGGTGGAGAAAGGATTCGTCTGCGTTTATTTGCTTATAGGAATACTGCACAAGAGTTTAGTTCTCGTCTTTGCACAAACAAAAAGACACATGGCATAACCTTTGTGCATGGTGGAAGTGTTTGCCCTTCATCTCTCACTTGTAGAGACTGGTTACAAGGGTGATCACAGCCAGGAAAAGACAGGGAGATGTTTTTGTTGGCTAGCTATTATTTATGCTGAGTATGCCTAGAAGCTGTACTGAGAGTTAGTCCCTGTCTGAGATGAGCCAAGAAGGTGCAGGCTCTCCTCTATAAAGTTTATTTAGACTGTAAACAGGAGACAAAGGAAGTGGAACACAGATAGGGTTTTTATCCTCTATTTGTAGATTTTGAAAAAAAGAAGTTACGTGGCCTCCTCAAGGTTGCACAGGAAGAATTGGGGTAGCATCAGGCCAATGCTTTTGCGGAAAAGATTGTTGTTTTTTTTTCAATGTATTTCATTGTAATAGATTAATACCACTTGCTAAAGAACACAGAGGACTGAGGGATGATTTTTTTCTCTCAGAAATGAAACGTCATGGGTTTAGTCCGTATTTACTTTCCTCAGAACCAAAGATAATTGTGCTCTTACTAGAAGCATAGGTTAAATGTGATACTTAAGATAGTGCCTTCATGTTAAATACATCTCAGTTGCCATTTTATTGTACCAATATTTCAACATATGTTTAAATCCAAATCATTCCTAAAATTTCAGATTTTTATTAAGTTCAGCTCAAATTCTTCTGTCATTCATAAATTATTCCCCCTCCCCCAGATTATAACTTTTATCGAGTCATTTTTTCAGTCAGTAACCTCTTTATGAAATATTTAGAATTTCATTATAAAGAGAATAAGTGTAAAATATTGAGTTAGGGTTGGCTGGTACCTTCATCAGACATTTTCATATGCATTAGATCCTCTCTAGCTTACAGAAATAACCAGAAATTTACTTCTACTGCTAGATTTTATCTATTTTTAAAATAGATATAGCAATAGTTTTGTACTACTTTACAATGTCAGAAAGGATCCTGAGGTTATACGTGAATTTGCTACAGAAATTGGATCATGTGTCTAAGGATCATTATACCTAAGGAAACAGTATGCCTTATGGTACATACATATCATTGACATTTAGTTTTAGCTATATATTCTGTAATTGGAAAGACAGATCTGAAGACTGCTGTAGTAAATTTGAGATACTTTATTCTCAATTTTCTTAGCTGAAATTATAAAAAATAATAATTTATTCCTCCTGGAAAGAAATCATATGGACCAGTACCACTAATTACATTTTTTACCCCTATATTCTGTAAATTTTACTTACTATGAAATAGGAAGGGTGAACATAGAACTTAAAAAAAAAAAAAAGAGTCAGTTTCCCTAACAAACGGACTAGACTGATTCTCCCAGAGTCAGATAATATATATATTATTGATCTCTTAATGAAAGGATAATAATCAGTCCTTTCACCTTGTCACCTATAATTTTGTGTTCTTGATTAAAGTGCTGTATTCTTGTTACTTTGGGAAGAAAGAAAACATTAGCCCTTTTGCGGGGACA
>WEIS01061471.1:14634-29927 GCA_013389965.1 Todus mexicanus | reverse complement strand
GGTTGTTTTGGTGTGGTTTTTTTCATTTAATGTAGGCCCACACCTATCTATGACATTAATAATGGTCAGTGATTTTCAGGTTTTCCCTTGATCTTTTCTATGCCAGAGAAAGTGAAATCTGTTGCCTTGGCATACTGAGCGGAAAACTTGGTTCGACGATTCCTAAACTATAATATTTTATGGATACCGCAGTTCTTGGTCACTGTAGGACAGAATAAGACAATTTAGGGTTAAATGCTTATCCAGTGAAATCAAGAGAAACCATTTACATCATTGGCAGTAGAATTTGTTCTTATCTGTAATATTCCAGAAAAAAGTAAAATTAAAAATCAGAGTAAGATTGGCTTTGATGACAAACCCTTTGGGGTAAAGACTGTCTTCTACTTCTCACACAATACCCAATACACACTGAACTCACACCATGACTCCACCTTTTAGGAACTGGCACAAAGACGCCCATTACATGACATCCTGTGATGTCTTTGCTGACACTTTGCATATGGAATACATATTGCTTGAACCCCTTAGAAGGGGTGAAACACCAAGATATCAGTTTTCACCATCCTACCATGCACACCATTTAATATTTTTAAGATCCTTATTTTGACAATTGCAATTTATCTTTGAGTAAAATATGGGAATAGTCACTTACTTAAGAAGGCTATATTTAACACACACAGAAACAGGATTCAGATGCAGCTGAGGCTGTGACAAGCTATGACATGTAAAATTACAAATAATGCTAAATGGGCTTCCTAGATAAATTAAAGGCTTCAAAGAACATGAAACCCTTACCTCCTTCTCATGTAACGCAGCAGTATAAAGCTGGTGGCAGGTTGAACAGCTGGTACTTTGGTATGCCAGCAGTAAAGAAAAATGTTTCTTTTTACTCTCTCTTTGTATGGAAAATTATCTTCAATTTTATTACACTGCAGTGCAAGTATCAAGTTTATTCTTAGCAGCATGTCTCTTCAGTCACGTTGTGAAAGTAATTGTAACAAAGGGAATATGAAAAGTATTACGAGTAAAAATAACATCTTACTTTTATGTAGATCATTTTGTCCAGAAGGGTTTCTAGTCACTCTTGCAAACCATTGGCAGCATCTTGTTTGCAGAGCCTCAATGCAGCGATTAGCCTCAGTTCTCAGCTATGCCTGAACATGCAGAGCCCAGGTAGAAGCATCCTGGTGGCTCAGCGTAGGCGCACAAATCATCACGACAAAAGTCATGTCTCTGTGAATCTGAAATCTGAAATTTGCTTCTACCTTCACCTCTGCAAAATGCTTTGCCCCTTGTGACACCTGTCTCCCAATGGCTTCTGGAAAAATATCTCAATTTCTTGGTATCTCTGCTGAAATCTTAGGTCTTCCTGTGGAACTGTGGCCAAGATACTTTCAGCCTCTGCACACTTCTTATATGCATATTGCTGTTACACCTGTGAAAAGGCCACTGAAGAAGACTGAAAGATAGGCAGACTATTGGCTCAGAGAACGCAAGATTTCTGAGGACAGCTTGTTCTCAAAGGTCAAGGATCTTTTTCCTGATTTAAGAGTGAAATACATCTGGATTGGTTGTTCTTTCACTAGCAGAGGGAAATTTGAGTATGCTGGTGTGGTAATAGGACTCCCTTTAGGAGGAACATTCCTTTAGGCTTTATTACTTCTGTCTTATGCAACTATTGTCCACTAAAAATAAGTGCTTATCTCTGTGGTTGGCTGTGACAACTCTATACCCTAATAAAACACAACATTATGTGGCAATTTTGCTTACTTCCACAAAGTATTGTACCATGCTAAAATACTTGCTGCTGTCAAATTTGAAACAGTGTGATTACACTGAGGGAAAAATACAAACTAGTAAATTATTATGTAATTATAGTTTTCCATCTCTTCCAAATAATGATACTTTCAGTAGGCTACAATGCTAGTTTAGTAGTATGTTCTTAGTAAAGGTATTTTAATGTTGAGTGAAAGAGTCTGATAATTATCTTCCAAAAGTTGAGCTTCAGGTTTCAAAGCAATCTGCCTTATAGAGCAAGGTGCACTCTTCAGTCTAGGAAAGATGTTGGATGGCTTATAGAAGGGCCAAGAACTGAGATGTAAAGTTGCCCACGGATGCTAGAGGACAGAAGGAGCCATCAAATCAAACACAGACAAAATGTTCCAAACTGGGGAGCAGAACAGAAAGGACAGAGAGAAAACAGACTTTTCAGGAGACAAAAAGAAAATAAGTTAGAAGAGAAAAAATGTAAATAAATTACTCCTAAGCTAATGAACATGAGTGAAGAACACGGCAAATGTGTGTGCATGTCTGCATGCGCACATGGCTAGACACTCAACCTCCTGCGCAACAAACATCATCTTAGGGGAAAAGTAAGCCTTTGCACTGACAAAAACATGCATCTTCCTCCCTTTTGGCTTTTATCATTTATTCATTTCTCTGGCTAGAAGTAAATGGCTTGGCTACAATTAACTGTCAAGAGAAGTAACATCTGTTACGGAACGCAAATTGGCAAGGACTACATTTAAGTGGGATTTGAATAATGGTTGTTTTCCTCAAAATTTAGATGGCTTCCAATTTTTTTAATATTGACAGATATATTTAATGAATTCATATAGAATCAGGCCACATCCTGCTTTTATTCCTGGGCTTGGACTTCAGCTATAAACAGTTATATCTAAACATACATTCTGATGAGAATTAGACCTAAATTGAAGTCTCCAAAATACTCCTCCAAAGTGGAAAGGACTTAGACTTAGGTCTTAATTTACATAAATTTTTTATTTGTTTTACACCTTAATAAATTCTGTGGAGTTGTTTCAGATTTATCCTTACAAAGAAAATTGTTGTACAAAGTTTGGCCCCACATAGAAGCTTGCTATCTTGTTCTAAATTTACTTGTCATATTCATAGTCCTACTTCTATTCCTAATTTTCATTACAAGTATATCAGCCACAAATGTGATAAATACATATGCATATGCTCTATTTCTATTTATTGTATCATGGGAAAGTACTTTATGCTGTAATAAAAACAAGTGTATATATAGTAGAAAGCATTAAAATGTAGGATCGGTCACTATATTTTGAAGAAACACTTCCTCTCAGCCTGTGTGAGTCTATACCTATTCTAATAACCACCACATCAGGAAATTGATTCCAGTTATGTATTTTCCTGCTATCCACAGCTTTACTGGAATAATGCAGTGCAAACAATGTAGACATCAACATAAATTACTTATTTTGTGCCTTCTATTAACATATGGAAATGTTAACTTTACATTTAATGCAGACTCCTCTAAAAGAGTTGAGAGGACAAAAGGAGAAATACGTGCTCTTTCCTACCCAGGTTCCTAATTCCAGCTCAAGAGTCTGGTGAGAGCAGCAACCCTGGCAGTGATGCTCAAGACTTTGGTTTATGTTAATAAAACTTGAAGATGAAACTGCAGCTACATCATATGTGTATATTGGGAGAAATAATTTATAGGTACGTACTATAAAAGTTGCTCTTGTCCTTCCTCTAATTGTTCTCGTGGCCTCCTCCTCTTCCCATTTTATAAACTTCAAGCAATAAAATGCCACAATGATTCTATCTCTTTTTTTGCTAAATTACAACTGGTTTGAATTTAGCTCCTTGTATGATTACCCAGGAGAGCTGCCATCTTCCTGTCCCTTTGCACTCCCTGAGTGAGATTTTTGCCCAAGGGAGCCTTACCACTTGCTAAAATCTAATTCCAACCTTTTGTTGTCTGCGAGTTAGTGCTGCTTCTAGTAAGTCAAAGCATAGCAACGTCAGTCAGTGCACACTGCAGCTTTGCAAGAGGTTTTCCCCACCATAATCTGTTGGTAAATGAGTAGGAAGCATATAAAATGTATCAACCAACACATTTTGGTAATTAAAGGAACCCAAGGTTTCCCAGGTCATATTTGTTCTTCCCTGTGGGAAGCTCAAATCTGAGCAGAGCACACTGGGTATTAGGCTCACATCTGAAGGCAGAGCCATTTAAACCTGCCTCTCTAGTGCTGTCTGCAAGAGAGGCTGGAGCTAGGCAAGCTGGAGCTGCTGTCTCAGTGTCAGAGGGACTCCAGGATGGATGCCACCAGCAAAGACAGGTGAACCGGGGCCAAGGTCACTTGGACAAACACTATTGCATCTTGCCCCTGCACCACCCCAAATCTCTACCTGCACCAGAGCTCAAGCTGAAGCTTGTGGTTTGCCATAGCTACATTTTCAGAAAGACTGGGCAGACTACAGTTTCTGGTTTCGTTCACTAGCACTTTCAAATCTATTTTAACATAGTTTAACAACGTAACTTTGGCTGAAAGATTCTTCCTTTGTAAAACACAGCATTGTCGATGTATTATTTCTCTGCAGGAATAACTCAATTTTGTTTAAAGGTCTTTATCTTCTAGCCAGTATAACTGAAGTACAATTGTTTCAAAGTAACATTTTCAAATAGCTCTTATTTTAAATATAAATGTGAAACAATGATTCTTATTTTTTGCTTGCCGATTCTAAATGGGAAATTTGATTTTAATGTGAAATTGCTTCTGACTGATAGAGCAGTCAGCACCTCCTCCTTTGACATTTCTGATCTAAAACTTTGTTTCTTATCTTGCAGAACTGTTAAAAATACCAACTTTCATTCTAATTTGAACATGAGATAGTACCAAGTTATAACTATTCTCCCATGAAAGGACAATTCAGCTTCAGACACAGGGTGGGAGCAGGGAGAGAACAGTAAATTGCCGCCATGAATGAGCAAACGGATTGCTCATGCTTTTCTGATTCTTTTTGCTTTTTACTGCCATATAGACTCATCCATGTGTTTTACCTGAGCAGACATTCTTTTTTAATGAGAACTATGCACATGATTTATTCCAGTCCCTAACAAATGCAGGTTTTAATACTTAGTGTTTAAAGGCATAGGTTTCCATTTTGTATCTAATTAGCTAAGGGAAACAAACCAGAAGAGTCAGTAATGCCATACAATGCTTGCGAGAAGACACTTGCCCAGCCTGGCTACATACCCACCATACATACCCAGCACATCTGACCGAGAGGTCTGGCAAGCACTGCCAGCAACGCAAGAGCTGGCAAACCGCACTCAAAGCTCACTATGGTTCACTGACTCACAACGCAGAGGAGAGACCACGTAAACAGCTCCGGAAAGCTGTGCTACTAAGCCACCAGGAAAGGCAGCTTCTTCCAGGAACAGGATCTGCCACAGCATTACTGTTTCATCAGGAACACAACTAGGGCCCCAGAGAGGAAGAAAGGGCGGGCAGCTCTGCACAACTCCAACCTTCTTCTCATTAAGCTTCAGAAAGATGTAGGAAAAGGGCAGTACCAGTCAAACAGGGCCTCCAGGGACTGACCTGTACATGTATCACCTGCCCAGAGAGCAGCACAGGGTTTATAAAAGCAAAGCTGCCAAGGATGCAAGCAATGCACAGGAGCCTCTGTGGGCATCTGTGCTGGGAGGGCGGCTGCCCTGGCCCCTCAACCCCCAGCTCCTGCCCTGCTCTCAGACAAGGGATCCTGGCTGGCACATCTGAGAATGGCAACACCATGAACAAAAGCCATGTCAAGATGTTTCAGCTCTGGCAGGGACACTCCTGCTACTCTCCCTCAGTAAGAACGTCTGTGAGAGGAAGACTCAGAGATCCAATACAACCTTTCAGGAGCAATCCCAGTGCCTGTGCAGAGACGGGGAAGGCTGTGCTGCCAGGCAGCCCAGCTTCAGGGCCAAGGTCCCAGAGAAAGTGATTGCTAAAGAGCCCGTGGCATTTTCTGCAAGTGTGGGAGTGTTAAACATAACAGTATCTAGAAGAAATTTCAATTTTGATAAACTAAATTACTGCTGCATTTACAGTCAGATGGAGAGTTATTTTTTCCTTCTCTGCCAAATTGTTCTGTGGTATTTCTGAAGTACTGTGGCCCAAACCAGAAGCAGGTGAAATGATTAAATGATTTCTGTCATTTCATTCTCTCTTTTTTAAATTATTTTTTTAAACTCACAGAGCAGCTAAAATTTAAATCTAGAAGTAGTGATACAATACCTATTCACTCTATTTTATACACAATTAAAGCAATAATGCATAAGCCTGAAGTTCTGTTATGGTATACTCAAATATTTCCAACATTACTTGTGCGAGGTGACCATCAGCACAG
The DNA here is from genome assembly GCA_013389965.1 of Todus mexicanus. Classification (NCBI taxonomy): domain Eukaryota; kingdom Metazoa; phylum Chordata; class Aves; order Coraciiformes; family Todidae; genus Todus; species Todus mexicanus. The sequence continues at coordinate 23,753 of WEIS01061471.1, read as the reverse complement.
CTGATAAATAAATCTACTATACTCTGAAAGGAGATACAGAGAGGTTATTCTCCAGCTGGAAAATTGTATCTCTTGTTCAAGAATTTTTGTCTTTGTTAGTCTTTCTTTTCTTGTAGATTTGCCACCCCCGGCATTGAATGGATCACATAGAGCAGGTAACTTAAAGGGTAAACTTGTATTTATTTTAAAAGATGGTAAGCTACTTTCTTACTGCCCACATGAAATCGCTAGATATCATGTTATCAAACACACTTATATGTGTGCTTAACTTCTCTACGCAAAAGAAAGCAAGTAAAAACATTAGCATTGGAAAATGCTTTTCACCAAACTTCTGCTTGTGGCCTGCAAAAGGAGTTAATTTGCTTTACTTGGGAGTTTCTCTGAGGATATATGGGCAGCTCTTAAGTTGAATGAGGCACTTCAGATATATTTTATGCATTGGTCCAATGTCTGATGGTCTAAAAGAAAAAAGTGCTTCACTTGACATATTCATACAAAAGAATAATAATAAAGGGAACTTGAAACTTAATTTAGATATTTGCAGAGCTTTGTGAATTGCTCCTATGAATACCTCTATGAAAGAAAAAGAAAAAATATTTGATGCAGGAATACTAGATTACAAACCACCCTATTCTCAGATGGAAAGTGAGAGAGAGTGTGACTACCCAAGTCGTGCTTCTTATTGGCTCCTGTATCATTGATTCCTTTTGGCACTTTCTATCTAGAACACAATTAAGTTGTTCAATCTTCATCATCATGCTACCTGCCAAGCTTTGCACTGCCTGAATTGTGCTGCCTTGTTTGGAAAGATTTAAAAATTATGTACTAGAAAAGGTGAAAGCGTTTGATGCTCAGGTTTCAGAACGAGCTGCTGTTCTCATAGTCATTTATCAGAGCATCAAGAACACATTGTATAAGAATTCATGAAAACTACATGAGAGCCAAAAAAAAGAAAAAAATGTAGATGAGGAATTTTTTGCTTTTAAAGTCTGTGCTCATGTTTAGATAAACTTGTCATTATGATGACATCACCCATCTCATAATCCTCAGATTATCAGGACAGAAGTTAGCATATGGGAGGTGGAGCAGTCCTTGCTCCTTTACTTCATAACATCTTGCAGATATCAAAGCCAATAGGAGATTGTACTCATGACTCCTCTAAAAATTACTCAAAATTAGGTTACTTGTACTCCCAGCACATCAAGTCATTGCTTACCAATGGAGGTACTAGGACAGTAACAAACAAAACTCCTCTAACAGAGAGTGGATCAGCTGGTGATAGAAAACACTGGCTAAGAGTTACCACATTTGCTGTTGTCCCGATCCTACTGCATGAGTTATGAGATGAGGAGTACTCTGCAATCCAATTTTAAGAGCAGTATGCCTGAAAAATAACTGAGGAGAATTGTGGACAGGAAATCTCCAAGCAACATATACTGTGAGTGTGCCCTTGGCTAAAGTGGCCACCATTAGGACTTTATTCCCACAGATAATTATGTAGAGGTACAATCTGAAGCAACACAACTGGGCTTTTAATTGTTCATGATTAGAGGGGGAACCCAAGTAGCAGAGGAAATAACAGTGAAAGTGAGCATCGGCATTGCGTTGAAGAGGCAGTATTGTTGCAAGACTGATAGAGAACTGAGACCAAAATTTGCCACTGTTTTCCAACTAAAACTGCTGATCTAACACATTATCCTTCTAAAAACCTTGCCCATTTAAATCCATCAGCACTACAATAACAATACTACCAAGCTCTTACATATACATATATATATATGCACATTTCCATTATAAATGCTTGAATTAATAAGCAGATTGCTCTGGATATTTCTTAAGGTTTCCAGCACAGTAATAATGATCACATTATCACGGAGGAGCATGACAGAAAGGAGACACTCTCTAATTCATTTATCATGAATAATAACCTATCCTCATGATTTATGATCAGACAAGGAAAATGTTTGTTAGAACTACGGCAGCTACCTCTCACCCAGGACAGACATAACTATCAAGATCCTCCATTTATTCACAGTTTAAACTACAGGAACAGCACCTAAAATGCAGGTACTTGGTGTTCAAAACCAGCCCAAAGTATGAAAACAAGTTTAAGAAGATCTCCACAGGCTGTACTTAGATTCCACTTGTCAAATTCTGAACACCTCCATAACCCAAACAAACCACAGCCAAAAGCCAAAATTCCCCATTTGGAAGATGACTTTCTATGTTCCCCAAAACACAGTTGGTAAAATTTAACATGAGGACTGAGGTGTGGTTTTAAGGCATTGAGAAAAAAGCACACCTGCTCACAGGGAACCAGCTTTTGCAAGGCAAAGTAGGCTTTTGCTTTCCTTTTGTGTCTCCCCAACCCCTTTTTTTTTGAGAGGCTAACAAAAATTGCACTCCCTTTCATAGAATCATAAAATCTTTGAGGTTGGAAAAGACCCTTGGGATCATCGAGTCCAGCTGTTAATCCTAATCTGCAAAGTTCATCTGTAAACCATTATCGCGTAACACCGGGTCTAAATGCCCTTTAAACATATCAAGCGATAGTGATTCAACCACCTCCCTGGGCAGCCTATTCCAGTAGCTGACTACTCTTGCTGTAAAAAAATTTTTCCTAATATCCAGTCTTAACCTCCCCTGTTATAGTTTGGAACCATTCCCTCTTGTTCTATCGCTAGACACATGTGAGAAGAGATGAGCACCAACCTTTCTCCAACGTCCCTTCAGGGAGCTGGAAAGAGCGATGAGGTCTCCCCTCAGCCTTCTCTTCCTTAAACTAAACAGTCCCAGCTCTTGCAATCTTTCCTCATAAGGTTTATTCTCCAGGCCCTTCCCCAGTTNGGAAAATGTCAGCTTACCTGTTTGTAAGAGCCATTCATTACAATATGCAGAGAATTGGGCTGCACAGCAACTCTTATCACAATGAGTAGGACGCTGGAAATATTTTCCATTGCCAAAAAACACATCCCCAAATCAGGGGATTTCATTTTTTTTATTTATTGTAAAACAGCTGAGGTGATTCTACTCCACAGGCATCAAACTTGGTGCCCATGAAGTCAATCAGCGTCGCCACTGTTTGTTCATTACTCAAATCTATGTCCTCCAATTTACACTACCCATATGCTGGGCTGAATTTGTACGGAATAAGATACCAGAAAAAGGTGCCAGATAACTAATACATTAAAAATTACAAATACCACAGTGGCTCAGCTGACAGGCAAGACTGCTTCCAGGATGGAGCTCTGGACTAGTCTGTCACAAAATTTGTCCTGACCATATGAATACTTCAAATAATTTTTTCCCAGGCTAAAATTGAGTTTTAGCAATGTGAGGGGGCAGAAGGGGAAGGATTTTCCACAATAACTGATTTTGGTGGTGACTCTGCAGAATTGCATATGAGTTAGTGAAGATATTAAGAGATCACCCTCAAACAGTTTGAAGGGGTGTGCACATGCAAACATGCCTTTATCACAGAAATAACTCTTACAAGATAGAAAATCATTTTCCACACTAATCCTCTACTTTGTGCCTCAAACAGACAGCATATATCATGAAAGCTATATGATTAAGCCTATTCAACAAGGTACTGCTCAGGTGCTGCTGAGGAGAGGTCTGACATGGGAAGTCCAGATTTCCCCTGGAGCTGAAGGGGTAAAGTATCTCCCCCTCATAAGACCCTTAGACATTGTTTGTGATGCATAAGGGAACCTCATCAGCATCAATACCAACATGAAGATTTTTGTAGCTGATATAGAAGGCAGCCACAACTGTCTGATGGAAGGAATGTGTGTCCTCTGTTTAACCCCTTGGTGGCTTGCAAGAAGGGGGCCAAGGGAAGGGGAGGCTGGCAGGCATCTTCTGGCCACTCATAGAGTGACCCAGTCTGGATGAATGCTCAGCCTCAACTCCTTGAGCACACAGACTTCTGCAAGGCAACAGGGCTTTAGGAGTCTCCTTTCTCCTCGCTTCCAGGCAGATTTGAGGCTGTGGCTGCTCTCTGCCCCTCTGCTTTCCCAGCTGAGCTCTCCTCCCCACTGCTCCCACCCACTCTGGGTGCTTTCCACACACCCTCATATACAGACATGCCAGCACACTCTAAGGCAAAGCTCACTTCTGTCTACTACAAGAGAGAAAATCAGAAAAAATTTAAACTTTCAAGCTAAGTAGCATAAAGAGAGGAATTTCTGAAACCAAAAGCTGAGTGGTTGTTGGGGTTTTTTTCCCATATTCGTACTAAGGAAGACAAAGTAGTGATGCAGGAGCAATGTGAACTTCACACCATGCACTACTGCTCATTACAGAGCCCTATACAGCAGGGAACACCAATCAAACAAGCCGTGTGAAAGGCAGAAGCACCATTAGCATCCGAAAAGCAACTAACAAGGGTGAGGCACAGTCCTCTGTGAGGGCAGGAATTCAGGTGCACAGCCTCCTTCATCTTCATTATCCTGTAACACAACCGCATAGAGTTGTAAAAGGAAGATCCTCCTGCCAAGACAGACCGCAGATGCAAACATAACTGTCTACAGAAATTAGCAAGGCAAATAGATCAGTAGAGTCTTATCGAGGCTTGTGACCGCTATCACATTTGGCTGCTGCAGCTTTCCTGGTACATATCAGACACTAAGTGAAGAAAAGAAAAAAAAATAAATCTATTGCACCTTCCCCTGTAAGTGAGCCATGTGCAATCCAGTCTGTAAATAGCTGAGCTAATTCACAGCTGTCACATCTATAAATGCCACCAAAGTGTCAAAGAGAATACAGAAATCCAGAGCCATGCATCGTCCCTGCTCGGCAAGAACAACGCTACAAACCCCTGCTCCTCTTCTGCCAAAGGCCATTGGGGTAATGTGGCTGATAAGTGTAATTCAGAAGGCCAACTGTCAAAGCAGATGAAATGCATGTTTTCTTCCCAGCCTTGCAATGCAAATCAGTACTTCCTGTTGAAAAATGACAATTTCACATTTCTTTCTTGTACCCGAATCAAAAAGGTGCCAGTCTTCAAGACTTGCAGAGTCATACTCTCTTCATGCACAGGTCAGTGAGGACAGCTAGCTACACTGTGAACCTTGTCAACATCCCCTGCCAACGTGCTTCACACCAGACCTAGAACACACAGGCAGAGCTTGCGTCAGGCGCAACTTTGATCTACAGTCACATCCACTAGAAACCATTCCCTACGCACATATCGCTGAACTCTTGAGAAAAAAGTAAAACATCTGGTTACTGCTAATTGGGAAAGTAATAAGCCTGTACTCAAAAGAAAATAAAAGACATAATTTTGCATCTTGTAACCTTGTCAAAAAGCTAGTATTATCTGCTTTAGTGCACACACAAAAATGTTGCTCATGCTTGCCCCGGTATGAGAAGCTCATCACTTCAGAAAACATATTTAACATTATAGGAGTTAAAGCCTCTGCCAAAACCCTTTAAAAATGTCACATACAGCTCTTCAAAGCTCCAATCCCAGAGCCTTCCTGAGGATAATGGAGAAGTTAAATCAACTTTACTCTGGGATTACCTTGCCCCTCCATGTCTCCCCTTGGTCAGAAGTAATTTATTATAAGATTATCTACATTAAAAACAATTCTCTATCCTCCTTGGAAGTATTTCCTTCCATGAGTAAAGAGCTTATGCTAGATTTTTAAAAGCTGGCTAATCAGAAGGACATCAGAGTTAATTTCTCTAATGTTCTTTGCAAAGTGCTGGCATCACAGACAGCCTGCTCAGGTGCATGGCTAACCATCATCCAACCGTCCTGTCTATTTTCCCTCCATTTATTACAGTCACAAATTCAGTCTCCACCAAAGTTGTGCACATCACACCGCTTTTAATAACATTTCGGAAATATGAGTGGTAGGTGAGCTATCTCATTAACAGCAACTACTTTCAGACTGTCTATCAGTGATTTATAGCACAATAGCTGTAGCTCTCTTTGCATAGCTGTACAGGACAGAAAATAATATGACATAGGAAAGTGTTAATGAATTTGTAAAGTATGATAGCAGACAGGGTCAATGATGTATTTATTATATTAAAAAAAATAGACTAATCTGGCATTGCTAGAACAGGGTAAGAAGTGGTTCTGTCAGTAAAAACCTATGAAACTCCTGTTAGCCTATGATACAGAGTAAGCAAAAAGAGCTTAAAAGCCAAGTTTTCTGTGCCAAGAAATCTGTTTCAGAGAATGCATAATTCAGTCCTTTAAAAGGGTGGAGACACCTATTTTAGCTGTTAAAATTGTATATATTTCTTGCTCAAGAACAATAAAATGTGAAAGCAGCACAGGCCTTAGCTTGAGGGGAAGCAAGCCAAGGAAAGGTTTGCAGTCTTCCCTTGCACCTTGTTAAGCACGTACAAAGCAGCTCTCTATGCCTAGGTACCCTGTGCACTCCACTGCTGTTCTGCATAGCCTGCTTTTCAAGCTGTGCTGCTTGTGGTAGCTGGAGACTAACCACTGCACGTGGGCAGAAAGAGGGTACCCTGCACTGAACATAAGTAGGATCAGGCTCCTCACCCAAATCCCACAGCTCCTTGACAAACCCTAACTCTAATAAGAACCCCAAGACAATAAGAAAATGGCATCAGTCAAGAATGTGAAATGTTAATTCAAATACTTTGATGATAAGCAGATGAGATTTTATCTGCATTGTTTTAAAGAAATTAACAATATAAAACGATCATAAAAGTGATGTTTCAGTTTTCACACACAGAATTAGGGCTGGGTTTCATCAATGATACACTGACATAAGGAACACTAGACCAGAGGCTTTCTTCTTTTCTGACATCCATTTTACTGTTTGCTGGTATGAGCTATATCAGCACAGCATATCTCTGGCATTTCAGATGCATGTTCTACCTGCCCTCCTCTCTCCACACCCTCCCAATACCCTGTCATTTACAAAAGGAAGGGTTTTGATTAATGAGTTCCTCCTGCCAAAAAGATAGCCTTGCAAGTAGCAGAATGAAAATAAGTTAGGTTGTATGGAGCCCATAAATACAATCTTTCTGAACAAAAATCTCCAATTAGTAGCCAGGCATACTTGCTTATGAGTCACTAATGAACACTTCTATATGCTGAACATTCATAGCTTTCTGTTTGTGACACCGCCTCCAAGGTTGACCGCCTGTCATCACATCAAAAGGATCAAGGATTTAAATGAGATATTAGAAAATTCTTAAATAGCTTTTTTTAAACAGCATGGAAAAACTGTTGAACCATGACTGTTCGGTCATAGATGACTGTTGAAATCCCAACACATCATCTCCTCAGCCCTTCAGCAGCTGAAGGCATGAATACCATGTGTTTCACCATATATAGTATTCCTGTACAAGAGTGCAGGAATTTTTAGTTATTTAGATCCTGGCCACACACTGAAGTCTCTATGGTCAGTTTCCCTTCACTGATGGGGAGGTTTGCAGTGCAGGCAGCAGCAAAGCCAGGTTCTGCAAGACAGCATCTTTAGGAATGGACCTGTAACTCACTTTGACTTCTAAAAGGCAGTTTGATTCCACAAGGTATACAGATTTAAGAGAAACTTAATTCATATGTCTTTTATTCTTTCACTAGCCCTAAAACTGCCTTTTTTAATTGCATACAACTTCCTCTGTATTTTCAAGAGAGGCTGTTTGGCAAATTTGAGCAAATCACCATTTTTAAAAAACTTAAAATGGCTGATACCATTTGGTTCTTGGTGCAACATTTGCAAGTGGGAAGCAGTTTCTTTGTGCTCTCAGCCCTCCCCTACACAGCCAGGATAAACCTTCCCTTGCCTCCACCAAAGGCTGCAGTACCAGCAGTACTTGTCTGACTTGCCTTTCTCCTCTGGGCACTCTGCACCCATGACATGTTTGCTACTGCTTGATACGGGATACATTAAAAATAACTGTGGTATTAGCAGGTTTGTCACAGCATGGCTGGCCACAGCACGATCCCTAGCTTTGTCCCAGTGCTGGGAACAATTCCTATGCACAAAGCTTTCAGGTTTAAGTCCAACACATCAGCAATTGTGACACGACTAGGTGGCCTCTCCTGGGGACATGCACCACTGTTCACCTTCCCCTCTGATGAATCACGGGATTTTACTGCAATCTGTTTCACATGAAAGCAAAGCAGTTAGATTTAGATATGCAGTTGGTCTCGCTACCTAATAAATGAATGCTGTCAAAAGAAATCCAGTTCTTGTCATTTTGAGGCTTGCATCAGGTCATTGTATGATGATTGTTCCCTAGCGGAGGGGAAAAAAAAAAGGCAATTTTTGTGGTAGATTGCGCCTTTTAGATATGAGAAGTGGTGTAAAACAGAGGATGTTAAAAAAACCCTGAAGAATGTGGAGAAGAGGCTCACATACATTATTTCAGGCTAGAGGAAATGCCTTACAGTGAGGGACCTGAACAGCTCAATCTGTTTATCTTATCAAGAATAAGATGGAGTGGTGAGTTGATTACAACAGATAAGCACCTCATGGGGAGAAAATAGCAAGCACTAAAGGGATCTTTAATCTAGTAGGGAAAAGTGTAACAAGAAACAAAAGCTGAAAACAGATTAATTCAAACCAAAAATTAAGACCATCCTTTTAATTGTGAATTCAGAGTTATTGAGTGTGATAACTAACAGGGAGAAACTGAATGGTCTAGCTGAAAGAGAAGGTTTGTCGGGCCGATCTTAAGCTCCTTCTGACCCTACACTCCACATTTCAGAGTGGGGTGAGAAACTGGGAAACATTCTGTTTTATGAAAGTGCAATTCATACTTCTTGCCAAAAATAAAACTTCACTTGTCCATGCTTCATTCCTTTCTTCCACTGGTCGGTGAAAGAGATACTGTTAATCGTATTAATTAAGAAGATTTTGACTGCTAAATTGTTCCTATGTTTTAATGCACATTTGTACTGCAATTTCTAATGAAGTCACATCCAGATAACATGTTAATAACTACTGGAAATTAGAATTCTTTTCACATACTTTGTTGGGGAATATTCTACATCTATCTCTGTGTTTCATAGTGAAAAGAAGAAGATAGCTGCAGAGAGAGAACTGAAACCAAACAAACGAAGGTTTTAAAGATTCCTTAGGTGGGATAACTGAAAGGGACGAGAAGAGAGGCAGTTTTCA
>WEIS01061471.1:0-14466 GCA_013389965.1 Todus mexicanus | reverse complement strand
TAGATACTTGAGATACTAGTTTCAACTTCATATAGTTGGGCAGTCTGGTGGGTGAAGAAGCTTGGTGCTTGGGAACAAAACACAGCAATCTCCCAACAATAATTAGGATTCCTGGTAATTCTCAAGAAGGTAATTGCATACACCAAAAAATACAGCTTGGGTTGCTACCCCAGGTGACAGTCAAGAAGCTTCAGAAATCACCAGAAAACATTTGACCAACATTGGAAATTGCTCATGGTGAGAACTGAAATTATAAGACTTCTATGACCATCTCTGGAAAAAAAAAAATAAAGAAAAAAAAATAAGGCAAACTGTGTAATGCTGCATAAAGCTTAGACAGTGTGAAGATCTCTTAAGTGTTCAGGATTTTAATATCTATAGTAAATGCTCTTTACTAATCAGCTTAAACAGTGATTTGAGGTTCTTGTGGACAAAAAGTCCTTTAAGGTTACACAGGATCATGGAGCCTGCACTGATGAGCTACCTCAACTGAAAGGCACCCACAGGAAGCAAAGAGAAGCTTCTATGCCAAAATGACACATTAAAAAAGTCACCTGCAAAACAAGATTGAAGGTAAACATGAAGTCAGTGATTTAGGCAATTAAGCAAGTACAGGATGAACACTTGTTTGGCTAAACAGAAGTCCTGTGCACTACTGAAGCTCTGGCAGAGCACTGGATGTCCAGATTAGCAGGAGTAGGCTAAAGTAGCACAGCCCATTCCCATGGCTGCTGTGTTATAGAACCAAAAAGTATATAGCGAAGAGAGCTCAATTTCTCTGTGATATCATCACTTAATGCAAACCCCATGAGATAGTTAGGAAAGTCCAATGACACAGAGTGGTGCTGCAAGCATGGGACCACGGGCAGAGAAACCAGCAGGTTTCAGTAGAGCATTATGCAGAGAAGTAGAGGATATTTCTATTCTATGGGCTGGTCTCAATTGATAAGATAAAAGAAAAGGTGAGACAAGAAAAGGTTACACCAATGATAAATTATCCGCAAAAAAATAATTACCAGCTTTCAGATATGCAAAACATAGGTAGAAGCCTGGAATAATAAATTTAAGGATTACTCAGCTTAATTCCATCTGTAGTTTTGCCTGTCATCTGATTTCCGTAGAATAGAAAATACCAGAGAAAATAGAGCTAAAAAGCAAGAATGCCAGAAAAAATTGCCTTTGACTTACGAAAAGCAACTGGAGGAAGCAAATGGCAACAGCCTGGAAGGGGAAGCTCCAAGGGACCCAAGTAACACTCAGAAATGCTTTCCAGGGTAACGGCTGACAAAAAAGATGAGATTAATCATGGTCTCAGAAGGTAGCATGACAGATAATTGCGAAGCTGCAAAAGGAGAGGTTTAGGCCAGCTAGTTTTTGCCAGTGAAAGCAGTCATGCAGCGTGGGTGTTGCCCCCAGCCCAGCAGGGCAGGCATGATGGAGCGGGGCAACCAGGGAGCCCACAGGGACCAGAGCAGCCTTTTGCAGCCGTACCTGCTGTGATTTATTACTTCTGCTAAAGCATAGTGGCTCCCAGGGACTGGAAGGAAAGCAACACATAAGCAGGCTAGTGCTGAATTCCTAATCACCACATAAGCAGCTATTTCTTATCAGACCACTATTCTGAATGTAGTTTTCTCTATCTCCTTTCAACTTTAATTTCATCTGGCAAAAAAACCCAACATAATGCTGAAGGCTCGAAGTCACTGCAAGAACAGTTGCCCTTCACCCATCTATACTTTTAATATGTTACTGATGAGTAAGGCTGAGTCAGATTTACAATGAAGATATCTGGTCATGCAATTAATGATGAAATTATCTGATGCATGTGTCAGTAGTGCAGCGTGGTTCCTATGGAGCCTGACAGGTGTTCTACTTTTGACTTCAGTGATAGCACAGCCAGCCTAATGGTGAGCAATTCAGACTTTTCTACCTTAAAGCTTTTTTTTAATGCTATGAATAGCATGCTGTATCCTTGGTAGCATATCTTTGAGGCTATCGGTTGGCATGGCTTAATTATCCAGTATTAGTTTTCAATTACAAGCATATGAATTCTGACATGACTGTTAGAAGTCTAACAGCTCTTTACTTAAAATGTACGTACATTCTCTGGTGTCCTTAGGCACAATTCTTCTCCTCCATCAGAGCAAGACATGACCTCTTTACTGGCATTAGAAGTGACATTGTAGTTCATAAACTATCCTTTGTTGGGGTTGAAAAGCATTGCAATGATGTGAAATATTTCCCCGGAAAACGCAGATTCTGCTTGCCAAGACACTGCCTGACAGCTTCAACACTCAAGAATCAGAATGCTAAAGATATTTTAAGTCAAAGAAATCTTATGGTAATAAAGTACAGCCTGGTATATATAGGGAGAAGTCAGTGTGAAAATAGAGGACTCAGACTTCATTTTCTCTCAGTCTTATCATGCACCTTATTACATCTCTCCTGCAACTACAGTGACAGAGGACTGGTCTAGAAAAAGCCTTCCCCCAACTGCAGCCCAGGACTCCACAGCAAGTCCCAGTGCTTCCAAAGCTGGCACACTCCTCTGCTTAATTACAGTGAGAAAGATGGTATTGGTAGGAGTAGGCTATGGAGAAAATTGTTCTAGAGAAAAACTTCCTAATTCTATCATGATTTTCATTATGTTTCCATTTTTAAATGTCCAATGATAAACTCATAAAAATATATAATGAAAATAGTCAGACCATTAACTACAGTCAAATGCAATACCACTATAATAAAACTTGCAGGTGCTCCTATAATCAGCAAAGCAACACAATTCAGACTAAACAAGGAAGAAGGGATTCTTTGAAATCTTTTAGCCCTGCTTCCAAATATTTAGAAAATGCATTTTTTAATGCTGCAAATTATGATTCTTTATGTGGCTGTTTTCCTGAACTGGATGCTGTGACAGCAGTCTGCGTTTCATAAGGCATGGATTCCAACCAGCAAAATCTATTCTCAACAGGAAATACACTCTACTTAGTCCAAAGGTTCTGAGGACATCAAACACATTTGTACAAATATGCTGTATCATAATTGAGAGACTTGCTAGTACTTGCGATTTAGACAGCACTTTGCAGCTTCAAGGTGCTGTACAAACATTTAATTTATTTATTAATTAAATTTTCTAACTAGGGACATAACCTAGATTTAGTTAGAAGAAAGCTGTGAATGAGAAGGTGTTGGGTAAACAGGTTTATCATGTTTATATAAAAGACCATATCAAGTCCTCTTAGAAGAGCTTACTTACCAAAACAAAAGTAACTTCTCAAAAGCTTCTAATCCCTGGTGGGCAAACTAATAGCTGTACGACAGCCCAGCTTAGACCACTGGGCTGAGGGTTTCATGTGTATCATAGTAGTATAATAGTATTGTCAGGGTTGGAAGGGACCTCAAAAATCATCTAGTTCCAACCCCTCTGCCATGGGCAGCGTATTTGTCACTGGTGTCTCCAGGTTCTCTCAGAGAAACAAAGGTGATTTCCATCAGATTTAGTAGAACCTGGACGCGTAGTTTTAAAAAACTTCTTCCTGTCACTCATTCATGTCCTTCACTAATCTATAAACTAGAGCAACTATAAAATGCAAACCAGCAGCCTCAGTACTGCTCCTCTGGCTTCTGGTTCTATTACCGCACTAGGGAATATCTGCAAAGACTCAGAAGTTACGACCTAGATTTACAAAAATATTTAGATTTGTAATTCCTATTAGCTGCTTAATATTCAATGACATCAACAGCCTCTTTGCCCATCTCCAGCAGGGTTTCTGGTAACAACCATTTACTTCACAAATGAATTTTGCCCAAACTCCAAAACTGCTCCGAGACAAACACAGTATAGCTAAAATCATCTGTCCTCTATGGGTCTATGTTCTGACAACACAGGAGAGTGAAACTCTTTCATCTGATCTAGAAGTGTCTTTGCAACTTATTAGTCTTTCATTGGCACATAGTAAATTGAACTCTGGCAATAGCAATACTACTGGGAAATAAAGATAATTAAGAAACATAAAGCATGTCATTCTTCTTGAACCCTGCTGGAATTTTGGTTTTCTGTCTCTCCCTCATTGTAGGATTATGAGCCTAGTTTTAAGTCTGTATTCTCATAATTTTACATAATTGACCATTTGCAATCTTCTGTAATCTAAAATGTCTAATAACTATGCACAGAAAGTGAGCCCTTTCCATAATATTTATAAATATTTCATATGATCTAGAGTTAATACAATTTATTTATAATGCATGGGAGTCTGCAGTGGGTTTATAAAAATAATGGGTGTTAACATGCAGTCATGATTTAATAATCAGAGACTAATTTCTAAAATACATATGGAGAGCAGCTGGTTCCAGTAATTGGCAATAGGATTGAAAGGTGCGGATATAGACAGATGAGTGAGGTATGGTTAATATACCATACAGAGTGGAGCAAAGATGGCATTAACAAGAACTTCATCCTGCTGGTACCTTTGTTATTGTCAGTATCTGCCAGGACAAAACTAGAATAGCTTCTCCAGAAATCCACAAGCTCCTGGATTAATTCCATCCTCCTGCTAACACCACTGTGGTACAGGATGATGTCACGTATATTATGTCACCATGGCGCAGCAACACCATCCAAAGATTCCTGCCTTCTCAAGAAGCTGCTAAGAAGCCATCAAGCTACATGAACCCCCTAACCATTTATTAACTAATTGATTCAAAGCAGTTAAAAATAGAAGAAAAGTTATTTATCTGTTCCACAGCAAATGGCTCTCTTAACTGATACACCAACATTGCTTAAGCAATTCCCACACCACTTTAGAGATCTATATCGCAGATGGGAGTGAAGGAGCCTGCCAGCAGGAGAACAGAGATTAAGTTATTGGATCAACTGCAGAACATGCATACAGCTGCAATGGACCTTCTGTTTTTCATCTGCTGTGAATAAAAGGATGTAGAAATAAGCAAGCAGATGCATCTGATGGCGATAATGATACAACCACAGCTGCAGTGAGACAACCATACACAAGTTATCCTAGAGAGCACCACAGCAAAGGAATAGACTTTCCATGTTAATGTCATTTTTGGCACACCTTAGTTCACTTCCCATACTCTTTTAAGCAGCCTGTGTATGGAAGACGACAGAACAGCACTTGTTTGTGCTGCTAGATGCTCATTTCTGCATTTGGGGGAGGAGAGAGGACCTTAATATCCACAATTAGCCCATGAGAGCACTACTGCAGTCACGCACGCACATCCTCCCTGAAGTTCCAGCTGCACATTGTTTATTATTCATTATGAGACTAATCACACTTGCTATGATGGTCCAGTGACAAAATTACTCTAGATGTATTTCTTTATAATTTTTTGCACTACTCAGCATCAATAAACTGTGAAATGTATTAGAAAACAATGTTTCTAATGGCTTTCTTTTAAAACTCATTTCAGGGTGTTCACATTGAGAAATGCTTATCTTCTGAACTTTCAGATTGCTAGGCTGAGCAATACAAAAAACAAAACAAAGTAGTTCAGATCACTAGTTTAATAGAAATTTTTTTTTTAAGAATCTGGATGGAGTAAGCAGCTATTTCAGGGCAGCTGGACCAAGCATCTCAGAAGTAAATGAGTATTCCAGCAACAACTTGTGACATGATACAACTCTAAATATTGAAATTCCCTATTGTAAAAGACTTTGTGTTTTCTGTTTGCTAAGATATCCTGCATATTCATCTACAAGAGAATGCAATTACAAAGACAAAAGAATCCTCAAGAACTAATATGAAATTATTCCCCTAAGTAACCTACAACCATCAGCATCTGCAGTTATAAGCTGTACTGCCTCGATTCTCACAGGAGTATTTAGCACTCTCTTCCTGCTGGTTCCCCTGCCCTGTTTTTCCTGTTGGTGGTGCCCTTTATGGGTTGTTCCAGTAGGGTCACTTCAGCTTCCAATCAGAGCAGCATGTTTGTATTTCCTGTAAAAACATTGTTTAGATCCATGCCACTAAATATCTACAAATGTTAAATAATATATTTATGACTCCCTATAAATAATATATTTTTAAATGTTGCAATATATATTAGTCAAGTGCAAAATGTTTCTCATTCTGGATATAATCTGTGATTTCAACTACAGGTGAAAAATATGAAAAATAAGAACAATTATTTTAGTTTATGTTCTTATTTATGTTGGCTATAGCCTTTGTGCGCTACTGCTTCAACGTCCAGTTGCATGTTCCTCATATAATTTTAATTACCATTTTTCTGTTTAGTCAAAAACAGAGGGGCACTGCAAACTAGACAGTCAGAAGGATACACGTGGCCAATACTTAAAGTTACAGCTTTTTGCTGATGTCAATACTTATCTGCATGAGATGCTAGACAAGACTTGAAGTCAGTAGCCAGACAATAATGTCAAAACATGCTCTCCCAGTTCTCAGGCCCTGTAAACCCAGCACCAGATCTGCAAACAAAGCTGCTGACATTAAAGAGCCAAAGAGGGTAGATGGCCCAAAGGACATATTGTGGGCATCTTTGAAAGGGTCAAATCTGAGCCCTGCACCTCTTGAAAGCAGTAGTAACTTTAGCATCAACTATAGATGGATGCTAGATGCATCACCTTGGCATTTAACTTCTGATTTCAGAAACGTTTCTTTCTAATACTTTTTATGTGTTTGTGCATAAGTCTGAAAAATATTAATTCCATTAAACTATTTGCCTTTGGAGACCCTTTGTACTTTACCAGCAGACTGTGTTCATTGCCCAACTTTCCACTCTTAACACATGCTGAGTTCAGCTTGATCCAGTTTTCTTTTCTGGTATTACTTGTCTATTGTAAGAAGTCTGTTTCAAGCTCTGTTTTATAAGAGAAACCTCCAGGTCCACATCTTTCACTCTTTGTATATGCTTTTTTTGAGCATAGTACAGCAAGTGCCCATTCTCTCAGGTCCCAAAACCAGTTCTCGGACCCCTCCAAAGGTCCAAACTCAGAGGAGGGGAGGTACACATGCACCTTTCTCCAGCAGCATCAAGGTCACAACTGTGTGTGATGTCTAATACAATGCCTTTTCACAGGATGTGTAAAGAAAACGAGGAACAAGGGATTAGGAAAAGAAATACTTATCCACAGAAACCTTACTTTTAAAAGCCTTGGAGAAACATAGATCTCAGAAAACAAACAAAAGAAATCTCCAGAGATGCAGTGCCCTGCAGTTCGAGCTCACAGGCCTGACACGAGTCCGTATTTTAGATGGGTCTGACCTCCTCCTGCCTCCTCCCCCCTCCTATAGCTCTTATTCATGCCAACAACTAAACTCATGCACTGTTTGCTCCTTGGCCTTCTCCACTCTACTGTTCTTGCTCAGAAAGACAACGTGGTCCCAAGGGAAGAGGCACTGCTTAGAGCTCCAGATTGCTCTCCCTCCCTCTCTAGCCATAACCACAATGCAAACCACCACTAGTGCACTGATGCACCTATATGGTGTAATTTTACTTGGGGGAAACATTTTCTGTCCTGTTCTTTTTCCTTTTTTTAAGTTGTTGGGTTTGTGGGGGTTGGGGGTTTTGGGGGTTTGGGGTTTTTTTTTTTGGTGGAAGCCCTACCAATGCATGCTAAGTAGAGCTCTTCAAGGTGTCTGAGCAACTGCAGCAGCTTAGGTCACCAGTGTTCAAGCTGAAGTGCCAGCAGCCTACTTAGGTAATCTAGCATACTTTTAATACAAAAGAATATAATAATAATGTTGTATAGGAGAATAAATTTGTAAATATTCCTGATCAAACTTCAGATTAACAGATGTTTTACATATCAGAGTAAGCACGCAAACTTCAGTGCCAGCTTAAGTTTTTATTAATTTGTTGATTCATTTGTCTTTGCTATAATCTGGTCTATCAGTCTGGTTCTTCAACATAAAAACCATCATTGCAGCAAACACTACCATTTTAATTTGTAATCCATGTCCCAGATACATCCCATAAAATATTATTTTAATCCCTTAAAAGGAGAAGGGGAATTTTTCATTAATTAATTGGACAGTCTTGCACATTAAATAGAGTAATAAATGTCTTGCAATGCAGGTTAAATTTAAAATGTAAGTTGGTGACTATAGGAATGAGAAAATCATCCTATTTGTTTAGTACACAACTCTGCTAGAGAAAAACACACAACTAGAGTCATCTTGGCCCTGAAAACCTGCCTCCCCTACTGCTGCTGCTGAAGAAATTGCCCATCTGTGTGACAAAGAGGGTAAGGAAATAAACCCAGCACCTCTCTTGATGGGGTTCAGCAGAGCCATCCCAGGGTGGCAGACACAGTGCCCAGGGGACTGCTCACCTGGTGCCCACCCATAAGCCTTAGGGGTGCCACTTGCGTCCTCTCAGTAATTAATCTGCCCTAATTCAGATCTCCAGATGAATCCTTGCCTATCTCATCCCTTTTCACTGGGGAGCCGAGGTAACAAACACCTACTTTTCTGTGCCTGAAGCGCCACAGATGCCATTCCTGCTCTGTTCTCTACCATTTGGACTTTTTGGCAGGAAGGCCAGCTGTATGCTAGAAAGACTTCTGTAAAGGTATCCTTGAAAAAAAACACAAAGCATCCACATAATGCAAAACAGTAAGTACACAGTAAGTGGCAGGATCTGAATTCATGTCAGCACTTCAGATATTCAGAGTGCATAAAACAACAACAAAAATAATTCCAGATAAAGCACAGAGTTCTGTTAAGTCTAGCAACTGTTGAAAACCTTTCTCAAAAACTTGCCTTTTGCTCACAGTGGAAGCATACACTATCATTACTCTTACACATATCACATGCCAAAACTTCTCATGTTAAAGTAGGTGCTTTAGAATTACTCGGCAAGAGCTTGCCCAGCAGCTGGGCTTCACGCTAATCTTTAGCGTCTGTCTAAAAAGCTAATCGGCAGCATGCCACCCAAAGGGTCAGCAGGAGTCATTCCACTCAGAACTGCTCCTGGAGACCCCAGACACATTACTCCATCTCTCTTCATCTCTGGGGACCACCCTGGGTCTGTGCAACGCCAATGCAGACTGGCTAGGCAGCTAAAGGCCATGGTGGGCAGCATGGATGTGAAGGAGACAGTAAGGCTGAATGCACGCATGCTGCTACTCCTAGTACTACAATAATAATTTTCTCTGTAAAAAGAAAAAACCTGCAAATTAATTTTGTTGGTAGCTATTTGAATATACACGGAGAGACCTTTATCTACTATAAAATCACAGTGAAGCTCTTTATTTACAGGATATTCAGTTAATCATCTAACAGGACTGATTCATCTGTTTTTCACAGCCATGACAAATACTTCAAATTCAGACTGATGTACAGCTCTGTTTTTACAAGTAAATAGATGAACTATTGTTTGCATGACCTTACAGTATAACACAACTTCCTATGGAAAGTAAAGGTATTTTGAGGGGGAGAAAAAGGGTTGTTAAAGTAATTTAAGTGTGCACACAGGCACAGGACATGCAAAAATGAGACTAAATACTAAAGCACCTTTTAATATATGCCCTACCAAACACCAGAGTAAATAAAATAGTATTTTGAAAGAGTTTATCCAGCTTTACAGCTAAATTCTCAGACACGGAGAAAAAAAGAAAATTGCCCATGAACATTCTTTCCAATATCCTGTAATATTGAGTATAAAAATGAGTTTATCGAACATACAAATCATTATATCCTATTAAAAAAAAAAAACCTGAAGGAAACTTCAAAAATAAATGAACCAGTCTCTTATACTAATTTGTGTAGAAAAGCATACCTCCAGTATTTTGAACAAAAATATCTGTATTACTGTTAATGTATTTCTGATATGAGCCATAATTCAATCTGCTAAAATCTGTTTTGATATGTAGATCTATCCCATAACCTAATAAAGCAATTGAACTGACCACACTCTTAGCAAAAGATTCAGCTTTTCAATAAATGAAACACCCTTTCCTAAAATCCATTACAAAGGAAGCTGTTAATTCGTAGATGCAGAATTCTGCTCTGACAGTTACAGAATGCTCTTCAAGGCACTGCTCTGCAGTACCACAACAATGCAACCAATTTCACAGCAAATCCAGTCAAACAATTAATGTTTACATCATTTTAAACTTGAAAACATAATTTGTGATGTTTCTAGTTACCTAAAACAGTTGGTTAGTGCTGCCCTTCACTGGTTCGTAATGGTATACCACAAATCAAAACTAATGGTTACCTCACAAAAGTGTGGTTCGGCCAAATGAAAACTGAGTTTTCCCTACTTCTGTCTCCAGGAGTTCCACACTCCTATGAAATGAACACCCAAAAATCTCTCTTCATAATTCAGGTTTTCAAGTAGTAAATGTTTTTATATACATATTTCTCCTTTTCATTGGGAGGAAGAAGACAATTTCAAATACTACCTCTGCCCATTGTTCTTGCGAGGTTTTCTCCACGTCAGAGCGCTACTGTAATTCACTCCTGAATGTTAAATTTCTTTTTTCCCCAATGAAAGAAATTCATCAACAATAGAACAATGAAAATCATCCCTGGAGTGTTCCTATTCAACATTAAAATATTGGGCTGATTAAAATTGGTACTAAGTAATGTCCATATTTGTGTAGGAACACATGTGGGATCTGGTAAATAATCAGTAGGTCTCGATATGTGCCTTTTGCCCTGCTGAGGAAACAGAATATAGCTGCTTCTTTAACACAGCAAATGTAATCATCATTGTACCCAAACACTAAGCTCCACTTGGGAACTGAATACAGAATGGCTGGTTGTTTCAGCTAGCTATCCCACACAGACCACGGGAGCCACAAGTCTTAAAAAAAGCTATTTTTTCAAAAGAAAATATGTTTAGGACAGCATTAACAGCTAGAAGATACCTGATGACATATGATGAATTACCGTTAAATGCTATATGTATTAGATGTAGCAAGTCCAACCTTAGATGCAGAACTCAGGTGAGAGCAGTGTTAGGTTCTATGAGCAAATATAAGCAGCAGTCCCTGACTCCAAGACCTGACAAGTCTATCTGCTAAAAAAAACCCAAGGACATGGAATACTTTCAAAATACAGAATTAAAAGACAGAACCTTCAATTTAAAACCACATTCAATATATTTGGACAAATAATGTATTCCTTTTTATAATGTAATATGCATACTATTATATTTTTAAAATGCCTGAAGCTTTCATTGGTGCTGGCCATTTCTATAGAACATTTCATTTTTAAAAGCCTTTTTGCAAATGCAAAAAAAAAAACCCCACCAACCAAAACAGCAAATCACCAACTTTGCTGTGCACATTTTTGATCAATTGTATTGATGGCTGTACCCTATGGTGACCCATGCAGGTGAGCAGGCTTCCTCAGGACTTGGCTCAGTTATAGCGACATGAGCCTCCGTGAAGCTCTGCATGTTTGTGGGTTTCCAGCAGAAAGAAAGCCCAAGCAGAAGGTGAACTGAGCAGAGAGAAATTCAGAAAATGGGGAATTCTGAAAGCTTTCCTCCAAAGCACAGTACACAACACCATTCAAAGTTTGTTACTGTAAAAATGGCCAAGCTGGCCCAGCCCAGTTACTCTGAACCCATTCTTAGTAGGGCACCCTATTTTCATTTGTTCAGTAAGTATTGGCTCACGAATAGCAATTGAATTTTTATAACCTTTGTCTTCTACAGAATGCATAACAATAGCGTGAAAATGCTTCAGATAAATCTCTTGCATCTACTCTCTTACTCCACTGTGGAATATTAAGGTTTACCTTTTATGGAAGGTTTAACAAATTTCTGAGGATCCTCACGTCATCCATACTGCTAACCACAGCCACAGAAATGCATAGTTAAACCTTCAACAAAGATGAAAGTTACCTAAAGAGAGAGTTAACAGTTGGTTGGAATAGTTTAAATAAAAGCAGAAAAAATATAGAAACTATGAAGTCTTTACGAAACAGACTAATGAAACACCTCATATTTTGTAACTCCTCTGGTGTTAGTATATCACTACCTTTCCCAAAAAGTCAGCTCAGCCTTCTCTGGAAAGAAGGCTATTTCCAGTGCCCTTCAGTGAACCACAGTTACATGTGGCCTCACCAATAGGGAAACAAACTACATTCCATACAGTACCAGAAATCAGTGTTAAAACATGATCCAATTTGTTAAGCAGGTTCATGGGCACAGCTACAGCTTTCAGCCCAGCAGCTGCTGCTGGCTGTGCTAATGCAGTGCAGAAGAGCAGCAGCACCGTAACTGAGAGCAGCTGTGCTGCCGGCCACCAGGTAGGACAGCCATTAAGAGCAACACAACCCAGAGGCTTTGTCAGGAGGTTTCTCAGCTACTGCTGGTTTCTAGGAAATGATGAAACCTAAACATTCTGGGCTCCGAAGGGAGGAATCAATAGGTGAGAGAAGGGTGTACCTAGATCTTCTACCCTGCACTTACTCTGGTATCTTTTTCTGCACCGTGTAGAGTCATTCTCTCTCCAACACAGGAATGACTTTGACCCCAAAATTCCCTTCTTTTCACTGCAGAGATCAGGACTGATGCTCTATCTCATGTTCCCTTCCCTCCATTGTTGGGATTTTCCACATTCCTGTACATATTACAAATGCAAAGACTTCGATATTAGCCACTTCCATTTTATTAATAATTATCAACTATTTTTCCTTTGAAAAAAAATATGTGTGAAGTATTTGTTATTTTCAAAGGAAAACATTTACTTTAATGACATATCTGTTCATAAAACAAAGCACCAGTGATTGAAATAGAATGTACGTTACCAGTTTGTGAAAGTCATTCACAGCACAGAAAGACCACTTTGGCAGACATATTTATGCCTGTGCAAGATTAGATTTTGAATTTATTATGGGCATGTGGCATATTATTAATTATTAACACCAAAAATAAATGTTTATGTTTGCAGAAAAACAAGCTGCTAAATTCTGAAAAAATATTCTCAAGGATTTACACGTTGTGTCATGTGTGTTATGTAAATGGAAACAGCAGAGATTCAGTATTTATTATTAGAACAAAACATTTTTCATCTTGCAAGTGGAAATCCAGGCTCCAATTTACGTACATCTCTGAATCAACAAGTTCCATACTTAAGAATAATCCTTTGTATATCAAATAACTAACTTTGCCTTTTCACTGAGGGCTCACCTCATGGAACTCCTTTGCCCAAATTCCCTGGGGAACTGTAAGGGAATTACAAAAAAATGCTTTGCCCATGAGACGTGAAATAGTTCATTTTCTATTCTAGACCCGAGGAATGAGTAATGGGGTCCCACACCCTGCCAGTGGGAAACAATTCCAGTTAAATGAAAAACCCTGCTGATGAGGTAGTCTTTCTCCCAGATTTCATACATACCAAATTTCAAGATTTCAAACCAAGATGTCCTGTTCAGAGAAGCTATCAGGCCTGAAACATGATTGGGAAAGATCTCCTTACCCTCCAAGGAGAAAAAGTCATTATCAAGCCATATGGAAATGGAGGCAGGAGTAGGATGTCAGACTCTCATATCTCTATGTAGCGCACATCAGTGCAACATCATACTCCCAGCTGGCCACCCAGATTACTGTACTGGGGGGCTGGAAGGCTTTTGAGAGCGCTGCATGCCTCCACCAGCTTTCTCCATTAAAACTATCCAGTGCGGCTAGCCAGGCAGAGTGCTGTGATGGAAGCCCTGGTCCAGACAAGGCACTTGTAGCTGCCAGCATTTTTCTGTTCTGCCATCTATCCTGCTCAGAGAAAAGCTCTTGCAAACTGTGCTGTGATGGAGGTTTCAGAGCAAGGGGTGACTTTTTTTCAGTAGCATCCCTGTCCCCTGCCCTGGAGCTGTGTCAAAGCTCGAGCAGTGGCAAAATGCTGCTTGGAGACATCCACGGCTTTGGTGCTTCACTGAAAGAAATCAGGATTTGTCCCTCTGCCTGCACAAATGCAGAAAGCTTTCGATTTTGTCATTTATCTCAATACAGTTTTCCAATCATTCTGCTGCAAATGACACTGCTGCAGGCACCAAAGGTGCAAGCCCAGATCAACATTCAAATCCTCGCCAAACAATTGACTTTATAGGAGGTTAAATTCCTGTGGGCAAAGCAGCAATAAAGTAGAACGACGAGCTCTGCCTCTGGGAGAGTTGGCCCTTTCTTGACTTTTTCTACCCCGTCTGAGGTCGACAGAGGGAGGCAGGGGCAAATTAGCATTCCTCCTGCTCTTGCCTCCCGCACCTTTTGCCTGTCGCTCCGCAAAACCTCCTTCAGCTGCCGGCAAAGAGCTCGGCGAGGGGTGCGCAGCTCAACGGCGGAACCTTTGGGAGCGGCAGCGGCAGCGGCAGCGGGAGCGGGAGCAGGAGCGGCTCCGCCGCCCCTTCCTCGCCGCCGCCCCCGCTGCCCGCGCCCCTCCGCCCTGCCAGGGCACCGGCCCTGCCGCCCGCAGCATCTTTCTTGTGAGGTTACGCCTCAGCCGCTCCGTATTTCACTGCAGGCCTTAGATACCCC
>WEIS01061466.1:5955-16508 GCA_013389965.1 Todus mexicanus | reverse complement strand
CAGCAGCTCCTTGGCTGAGCAGCACATCCCCCAGGTCGCACTCACAGCATGCAAAGGAGCCCTTTTCCTTTATTCACTTCCCATTTCCTGCTCATTTGCTTCAGCAGCAAACTCCCTGTTCTCATCGCGTGGGTGGGAGATACAGCAAGGAAAGGAGCAATCCCTCCCCACTGTACTTCTCCTCCTCTGCCGTCTCCACCTCCCATCATACAGTATCAGGACTACAAGCTGTTTCACCCTGTTCCTTCCAGGAAGGAGGAAGCTTGCAAATACAGCCCTACTGCTGAAAAGCAGCTTTTCCAGTGAAAGCATGGAAAGAGATAACAGCAGCCGCAAGGGAGGCTAGAGACGCAGCTTCCACAAGAAATCAATGCAATAGCGAAGGGGGAACTGCCTCCCCTAGGTAAACAGCATCCCCAGGCAACTTTGCATTAAGAGGAGATCAGCTGCCAGAGCAGGTGGAGGATGGAGAGACCCACCAGAGTAAAGCAAACCTCCCTGCTCTGATTTTGTTATTCCAAGAGGAAAGGGGATGGGAGGGAACATGGGGAGCCTGCAAAACACCCAGCTAACCCTGAGGGCACAGGACCAGGCTAGGCTCAGCCCCTCTGCATCGCTGCACAGGCTGTCCACCCACCACAGCAGGAGACCCTGCTCCAAAGCAGCCCTGGCAGCAGCCCTGGTGCTCCCTCTCATCCTATTGCAAGGCAAGATCAAAGTTAGGTTGCTGCAGGCTGCAGCTAATGCAAGGAATGGCTGAAAGAGCCAGAGCTCTACAGGCAGCCTCCCCATCACCTTGGGTGCCACAGAGCAAGCACAACCAGCCCTCTTATACTTGCTGCAAGCATCACCAATCTGCAAAGCCCTTCCATGTGCAAGCCTTTTGCCATGCTTCTCTCCCTGCCCTGAGCACACATGTGAGGTTTTCCAAGGAGAAGGCCAGCAAATTTAGTTTGGTGCCTCATCAACAGTTTTCTTAACTGGCTCCTATTGATCACCTCACAGTTGAAAACTGGTGATCTGTGTCAGCAACCAGCAGGAAAAGAACGTGGGGGGAACCCAGCACCTCTGACCAAGATGTGTTGCACATTGGTTTCTCCTCCCGGCCTCTGCAGTGCTCCAGCCTTGCTGTTTTGTAAGTCCACACGCAGTGCCAGATGACTCAGCCCGCTGCTTCCCCTCAGGATTTACAGCCGGGATACCAGCAGGGGTGCAGGGAAGGTGGAGGCAGCAGTTTCACTGTGTGAAAACAATGCCATTTGTTTTGTTGGGCAGACTTGCACTCTTCGACAAGAACACTCTCACTGGAGAAGCCAAGTCAAGCACAAGAGCTGTGCGGCATCCTCTGCAAGAAGCTGTGCAAGGCCCCTTGCAAGGTGCATCCTGCACAAAGCTATAGTAACGCGTGGGATCCTGCCCAACCCAGCCCTCCAGCAGCTTTCCACCAACACAGCTGTGGGTGGCACAGACACCAAATCAATTTACTACAATTTAAGACAAAACTAATCTCTTAGCTTAAAAAAAAAAAAAAAATTAAAAAATTAAAAAAATCGGTTCTCCTGAAGACTTACTCCCTTTCCCTCTCCTCCTGAAAAATCAGAGATGACCAAGCCTTTGGCTAAGAACTGCTTAGCTGGGGAGATGGAAACCTTGACAGCGGTCATGCTCAAGGAGTAACAGATGTGCCTTTCCACTATAAGTTCTTCCTGCTGAGCTGAACTCCAGTACATGTAGGACACTCAATGTACCAGATCCTCTGGAGAGGAACATCCTAGAGACGCTGAGGACCGACATGGCAAACACCCTGCTTGGCTAGGCTGGAGGGCAACCTGGCCAGCAGCTCTGCCCACATTAGCCACAGCTGGCCAGGGCTGGGAGCTCACCTTTCACTCAGAGCAGAGGAACAGAAAACAGCCACTCCTGTGTGCCTGGGAAGCCACTGACCTGCCAAGAGAGACTTCATGTTGAACCAACCGAATATAAATAAAATAGAGAACGTTTTCCCTCCAGTCAAGCAGAACTGCTGATGAAACCACCTTTCTGCATGACATATTTAACGGTGCTTCGAGGAAATCAAGAGAGGCAGTAAATCCATTAGCATGGAAAAGCCTCTTTTTCCAGTCCTGACAGTACACTCTCAGCACTGGAGATTTTTATCTGTAGAACAGCTAAAAGCCACAAATTCACAGATGCATGAAGCACGCCAAAAGTAGATCCAGTGCAATGGGATGGGTGTTCATCCATGCAGCTGTGTCATGGGAACACAGGCTCTGCTCCAGGAAGCTAAAACTCCCTTGACCAATACAGACCATGCCTCTATGGAAGAGTATCACAGGATGGCTTACATACGCATTTGTTTAAAAGTTCCTCCCTTGTTACTAAGGGTGTACCTAGCACAAGCAGCTGCTAGGGCTGGAGCAATACATGCTCCATCCCAGATTCCTCAACTGATCACAGAAATCCTGCTGTGCTGACAGCCACAAGGTTTCACTGCTCCCACGGGTGAGGTGGGCAGGCACCTCTGGAGACTGTTTAATGCGAGCTTGGAGCAGGGTTAGCTGCAGCACATTACTCAGACCAACCTGTTCCAGTTTCTGACAGCACTCACAGGGAAAAAGTTGTTTCTTACATTAACATGGAATTCTTCTGTATTTCAGTCTGTGCCCATTGCTTCTTGTCCTTTCACCAGATACCACTGAGAAAAGCTTATCTTCTTTCCCCTGCCCCCCCATCCACTGGACACTTATATGTGTGGATTCCCCTGAACTGACCCTTCTCCTGGGTGAACACTCCCAGCTTTCTCAGCCTCTCTGCCTTTGACACATGCTCCAATCCCTTCATCTCCACAGCCCTTTCCTGAACCAGCTCCAGTATGCTCACATCCTTCTTTGTAATGGGGAGGGCAGCATCGGAGCCAGTACTCCTCCTGTGTCTTCAGCCGAGATGAGCAAAGATGAGAAACCACCTCCCTTGACTTGCTGGCAACACTCTGCCTAATGCAGAGTGCCTGTTGCCACAAGGGCACATTGCTGGCCCATATTCAACTTGGCACCCACCAGGACCCTCAAGGGTGTTTTTGCGAAGCTGTTTGCCAGCTGGTTGGCCCCAGCATGTACAGGTGCCTAGGGTTATTCCTTCCCAAGGGCAGGATGCTGTCCTTCTTTCTTGAACTTCGGGAGATCCCTGGCTCATTCCTCCAGGCTGGTGAAGTCCTTCCTAACAGAAGTACAACCATACAGTATATCAACCACTCCTTCGGGTTCTGTGTTATCTACAAAACTGCTGAGGACATACTCTGCCCCCTCAGCTGGGTCATTAAAGAAGAGGTTGAACAGTATTGGTCCCCATATCAACACACCACTAGTGACTGGCCTCCAGCTGGATTTTGTGTCTCCATTAACAACCCACTGAGCATGGCAGTTCAGGCAGTTCTCATCTCACCTCATGGTCCCCTTCTCTAGCTTGTACTTCATCAGGTTGACTATGAGAACATTATGGGAGAGTGTTGAAAGCCTTAGTAAAGTCAAGATAAACAACATCCACCACTCTCATTACAGCCATCAAGCCAGTTATCAGAGTTTTACACACATCAAGACTAAGATGATAGGGTGTAATAAATAAAGCCAACATTTTCCCAAGCTGTCTACTCATCAGAAAATAAACATAAGCAGTAAGGTGTGTTTGGGTTCTTGTTAGAGTTATTTAGAGTGAGCAACATTGTGTATCTGTGCGCTGTTTGTGTTTCTGTTTCGGGATGAAAACAGAGAGATAAGAACAGTCATATGTCACCAGACAGATAGAATCTGGTTCCCTCACCTGTATTTCTAGCTGCTAAACAACAGATGCAGTATACAGATATTGCGTGGGCTCATTTTAATCGGCATTCACCTGCATTCAGTTTGCAGCTGAAACACTGGCACCATACCAAGTTACATCATACCATTCTGGCAGCATCTGAATGCCTCCCACTAGTGCATCACACTTTCTTTCTTGGCCTTTCTTTTCCTAGGGTTAGAAGAACATCTTGTTCAGAAATTTTGTACAGCGTATACAAAACCATATAAATAGGTTCAGGCTTTGTTAAAGTCTTGGGTAAGATCCAAAGAAGCTCTGGCCTTTTGCAGCCTGGACTTCATCCCAAGAGAACAATTCACTCTCACACAAGAGGCTCCTCGCCCCAGGTAAAAGCGACTTTGGTCAGATAGGATGTGTACACAGAACTCTCACAAAATGGCTAAACACAGCCCATATAGCCTTCAGCCATTCCCTGCAGGGAAGGGTCCTCCCCACACACCCTGAAGGCAGCTGCCTCACGATATGAGTATCGTGTCTTTATGCTTAATTCAGCGTCATGATTATCCCTTCCTTGACGAGATGCATCCATCTCTTCCACTAGGTTACAGATAGACCCCAGGACAGATCTCTGGGAAACTCTGCTGAGAACTGGTCTTCAGGTAGAGTACAAATCACCACCATTTTTTCCTTGAGCCCCCAAATCCAGCCAGTTATTCACTCATCTGCAGGCCACCTACCCACAGCCCTTGGACCATAACACCTCAGCCTGGGTACACATTTGGGACGGACAAGGCTGTCCTTGTCGCTAAGCACCACCACGCTACCTTAAGTAGAAAACATCCGGTTTCCCAACCAGAGACAGGCTTTAGGACTGGGGCAAACACTATTCAATCTACAGCAAACACAATTCTTGCTTCACAGCAGTCATACAAAATACTTCATAGAAACTTTTCTCCACATTGTGGGTGGGAAGGGAGCTGAGAAAAGCGAATCACAACAGTCCATTCAGGGTAAAAAAAACCACCCAAAACAAAACATTGATAGAAATTGCATTTGCTGGAGTAGAGTCACTTTGACAGAAATCTTCTCTCCTTTAATTCAGCCTACTAGGGCTGGAGTCTAATTTCACTGAAGTCAGTGGGAGACTTTCCTTGTTATAGTGAGAATTTGGTCCTCAGTCTGAAGTAACACAAATTATGGGTACAAATAGTCAAAAAATCCAATTTAAGAACCAGGATTTTAGGCTGAATATTGTATTTCAGACATAAACACTAACAGCACAGGGGCCTTATAGAGCTTGAACAGCTCCAGCCAACAGGCACAGCCTAAGAGGTGCTGTGGAAACGTGGACAGTAAATTCCCCAGAATGAGTTTATTCACTGGCAAAGACAGAGCAATTCCCTTCTGATTTATTTTTTCTTTGAAACACACATTCAATAGCTTCCCAGCATTAAGACATTTTCACACTTCAGTCCAGAAAGGGCTTAGAGCTACTTATGCCCAGTTACTGTACATTTCCACAACAGCGCGGAGTCTTGGCAAGCTTCTCAACCAGCTGGTGAGCCTCAAATCCACCAGAATGTGAGGGCTAAAATATTTTTCGTCCCAAATTTGTGAGCAGCTGTTTCTCAGGAAAGACATGGGCCAACTTTCAGTGGATCTGCATAGTTGCAGGGCAGGAAGTAGATACAATCACTTTAATGCTGCTCACAAAGCCAAGGGTGTCCTCGCCTCTCTAGCACTATTAAGAAGTATTCCATAATACACAAAATGTTTAAGTCGAACAGGCTTAATAGAAATGCAGAAGCGTCCAAGGAACTGAAGATAAGTCTGTTTGACCTCTTCATGTCACAGCTCCCCTCCATATCCCCTCCATGAGTTCACATTGGGAAATGTGAAGGTTATTTCAGGGACCCAGAAGCCTTTCAAATGAGGAAATCAGAGCTAACAAGATCCCTGTGCTCCTTGCTCTTTTCCTTGTCTTCCTCAATATAGCTTCAGCCCTCCCTTGCACTTGCAATGCTATCCATCACACCCTGCATTGAGCCGTATCAGCTCTAATTCAGCAGAAGACATATGCAACAACAAAAGGGCTGGGCTTTTTCTTACTTTTTTTTTTCTTATTTTTAATTATTTTATTTTTTTCCCTGCCAGGCTGACCATGTGAATTGGCACAGAGAGTGGGCTGACTGTCAGAGCAGGCATGAAGCAAGCAGCGTAAGTGCCTGGCTAGGGGAAGACCTAAGGGCACACACGGCTCCTTCCTCCAGTGAGTGTGAGGTGTTTAGCAACCCAGGTCCTCCCCTGTGATGACACCCTTAGAGACCTCACACTCCCTTCGCCCACTCCCTTCAGGCTCTTACTGGACTGGAAACTATCAAAGGTCAGACTATCCCATCCCTTTTTCTCTTATTACTCTTTCCCCACCTCTGGCATCTCTGTTAATTCGAAACCACCCACACACTCATTTCGGGCAACAGCTCCATCCACTAACATTTAACAGCTGACATTTTTCCCTATTTTGCGGATTCAGAGGCATGTTCTCTTACACAGTAACACTCCAGAACATTAAACTTATTTAATGAAGAGAAGAGTCTCCCATGAAGCCCATGCTTCGCTACAGAAGATTCCTTTTAGTTAGTATATGGCTGATGCTCACAGAGCAGTGCCCCGATCACTATCTCAGTGTCCAAGGTACCCAGAGCATGAACTTCTCTCTAAACCATTACATGCCATTTCCCTCTCATCCTCGCTTACAAACCAAAAAACAAACAAAACCAACCAAACCCTAAATCCACCCAACCCCCAAACCCTCCTTCTGTCTCTCAAACCAGCAGCCAGGATGCTTGGCTGGATTCTCAGGGCAGAAGTGCCCCATAAGCAGAACTGTTCAAGATGGCCAAAGGCAGACTGCTCCAAGTCGTGCTACTCCCAAGCAGCTCTTGCAGGAGGGAGGCTCTGCGGCACCAAGAGCGACCCCAGCTGTACTGCACGCTCCCTTGCCAGAATACACGCATGGATTTCTAGGAATATGCATTGCTGCCACTCATTCTCAAGGAAGATACTTCAACAACACCAGCTGTACTGTGGTCACCCCAAAGAGTGTACTCCAGTGTTTCCTACACAGCTGCCAGGCTAACATTAGCTTATTTTCAGGGACAGGCTCCAAGACTGTTGCTGCTACCAACCCTTTTCACAATGGAAAGCCAAGCACAGGACCTTTCCTGGGTGCTTTGGCTGCATGCCCCTCTCCAGGACACCTCATTCAGCTGCAGGCGCTTCTGTGCTGCTCTGCAGCCACATGCTCTGTCTCACAGGATGACAATCATGCCATAAGAATGATATAAGGTCCTTGAGCACTTTTACAATGTTGTCAGTGTGCAACGCTGCTGGAGACTCCATGCCCTGGGCACAGGGGAGACCTCTTCCTCCTGGTACAGTCCCTTTCAGTTCCCAACTGGGTGTTAAGGAAGGAAATCCCTGCCTGGGCGGGCTGCTGGGTCACTGTAGCCCTACTTGGAGGGATAAGCAGGTAACCTGTAGTGCAAACAGTTCTGGGAGATGGCAAGCAAGGGCTGAGTTTCATGCTGAACAACCAGTACAAGGTAGATGTTCATCACAGGCTCTTACTGCTTGCCATCTTTTACTGATCTTTTGGATTCAGACCCCAAATCAGTTTCAAGTGAGCAGAAACCCTATTTACTTCTGCTGGGTATGGATCAGGTCCCTTCTAGGTAAAAAAAGCCAACCCAATAGTTAATGGAAATGCAGCATGCATGGAGCTTCCACTCCTATTAACAGGTCTCCCTGAGAGGACACAATTTTCCATCCATGCATTAAGCCAGTCCAATACTGACATCAGCTCATTTCCATTGATCCTGATTACATAATAGTGACTTAATTCTCCATAGAATTGAATTTTCCATATGTTTGGATCTTTTGCAGTTGCTACATGATTTCCTTTTTCCCTGCTGGATTCATTATTTATTATCTTAGTCCTATACCTAAAAATTATCATCTTCATTGCAAGCAGAAATTTCTACAGGCTTGTTTTGGTTTTCTGGTAAGTTTATCACATCAATTTCCTTCCATTTAAAAGAGATCTCCATGACACTACCACAGTATTAGACATACCTACAGCATTGGGGATTGTCACCAATTCTGCACTGAGGTTACATTTTGTTACAACAGACATTAAGAGTAGTTAATAACCATTAAGGGACCCAAGTTTTCAGATATATTTACCACTATTTATAATTCATAAACATCAATTCCACAAGATCTGGAAGTTGTACAAAATCCCCAACTGATTGCAAAGGTTACAGTTTTATAGCTGTAAATGAATATTCTCACTGTGTGTGTCCACCCAATGGGCAGGATCACTTCTGTCAAGAGCTTCCAGTGGCTTCACTGGGGTAACACTCAGCAACGCCTCCAGTTGGGTCCTTTTGGCTGTTTCCAAATCCCTTCCAATCCCTTTGCTAACATACACTTCACCAGTGCTACTCTTGAGAAAATGTTTTTCCTTTAACGTTGAGGTGGTGCTACTGGGTAAAGCCATTGATTTTCACAATACTGCTCTATAATGCAGGAGTAAACTGAAGCACGGGAATATCAAAAGCACCATCAGAAACTAGGAGGACACCTGTATTGTCATGCTACACACAGCTGGAGGTTTCCACGGAAGAACGGTGACGCGTTTTCAATCCATCAGCCTCTCATTTGCTTATGAGTCATGGTCAGTTTAGTTCTGCCTTTATCTCCACTGACACAATTCAAACACGATTCCCTTCGCATTCCTACAAGCTTTTACCAGAGTCAGCAGAGCTACTCACATCCTTGAAGTTAGCAGAAGTACTTCAGCACTTCTGTACATTAAGGTTTAAACGATCAATTACAATGTTGATCCCATCTGACAACACTAGTCAGAGAACAGGATAAATTCACCTAACGCTTTTCTTCCCATTCTCCTTCCCTATCTTCTATTCACACCTACCTCCCAAATTTCAGGAGTCCAGGTGCAGGCAACAAGTACAATTCCTGGCAGAGCAAGGCTCAGATTTCTTGTCAAATCAGTGCTTTGTCCAGCAGGAATACAAAAGCTGCCCTGATAAGTAGCTGGAGGAAATTGTAGGAGAGGCTTACAGCGCCTACAACCACATGAGCAGCATCCAGCCTCAAGCACTGAGGAGTTGAGATGAAGCTGGAAGGCAAGAGTGGTAGCTGAGCATGGTTTGCACAGCCCGGAGAAGGTCTGGGGGACTAAGAGCAGCCCTCCAACACCTATGAGAACACTAACAAGATGACCCAGCTCTCCAGAGAGGCGCACAGCGAGAGAAGAAGTGGACAGAAACTGAAAGAGGGAGATGCCAATGGGATACACAGGAAAAAATTTTCTCCATGAAAATTTGTTGTGGCAGGTCTGTCCTCTGAGGCTTTCAAGACCTGACAGGATAAATCCCCATGCAACTTGGTCTGAGTTCAGTGTTGGCTCTGCTCTTGAGCAGGAGGCAGGGGTGGAGAATTCTCAAAATCCCTTTGGAGTCAAATAGTAAAGTCTCATTAAAAATATATTCAAAATATTCTATTGAAGTGATTGGGATTTAGGGGAAAGACAAAATCTAAAAGAAAGATTCTTGGACTGAAGAAATCTTCTCTGTGGCAGGAGCTACTGCAACAATAAGACTATTTTAAAAAAATAAATTCATGTGACCATCTGCTCCTCAAGCCTTCATAGAAAGTACCTCACCCTGTCTCTCCAGGACTTTGAAAATAGTGGTAGTTCCTGGAAATGCATCAGAAAAACAAATCATGATAATGGTATGCACAAAGGGAAGTTGGAAGAGGAAGAGAAGGATTTCGTGACATCTGGGAGCTCTCTGCTGTAGGATGGACAGCAGGTGCCATATCCCACACCCCCCCAGGGTGAAAGCACCTGCGACCCTGTTCCTTTCTCCTCAAGCAAGGGATGCAATCCATCAGACCTGCTCCATAACAGCAAAAGGCTGGTCCCTCACCTGCACATCCTGCCAAAGACAGGCAAGGCTGCTCTGGCCACTTCCCCACCAGCTGCAGTGAGCACAGAGCCCTCCCAGCCACAGTGGAGAGAGTCCTTGTTGCCTGTCTACAGGCCAGCTCAGCACCAGCTGGGGACCTTGCTTCCCTCCAACCACACTCTCTCCACTTTGTTCAGAAGCTGAAGGCTTGCAAACAGTCTCCAAGCACCACTTCTGCACTCGCACATGCACAAGTCTGACCAAGCACACAGTGACATTACAGGAGAAGAGTAGCTGCCTGTTCAGCTCAGGTTGGCTGTGACATTTGTGAGAGCCAGGACAGCTTCCATTTGGTGACAGCATGCCATGTGAAATCCTCAGCGCATCCCCAGTGCAGACATTCTTTCTCCAGCTCTCCCATCACAGCACTGGCTCTTCTTGGTCTTCAGTGAAAATGTCGGGTTTGTGGGCTTTTTTGTTTGTTTGTTCATTTTGTTTGTTTTTTTGCCATGCCAAGAAAGGCAATTATCTTACTATTCCATTATATACATGCAATATTAATAATTTGATGTCCTCACACATCATATCCATGAGTCATGTGACCTCCCAGACCATGGAATAATCCCTGAGAGTGCTAAGGCAAGTCGTCTCACCAAGAATATTCCACATTTCGATAGGAAGAACACAAGACGACATACACTTTCTGGAATGTGGGATAAACTAGATGACCTAAAAGATCTCTTCCCTCTCTAATTTCATCAC
>WEIS01061456.1:11125-24108 GCA_013389965.1 Todus mexicanus | reverse complement strand
TGATAGGTTTTGGCCCCTCTAATAGTTGGCTCTGTGCCACTCTAGTTACACAAATCTTTGCTAAAGCTGACATAATATGCTAGTGAAGAGTTATCTCAGTGCACAGGAATAAAAGCAAAGTGGGTGACGCTGCTGCCCCATCTCTGCTGAAATGGTTTCAGGTAAGCCATCAGGAGATATAAGAATATCCTGTGTATCAGAAAGGCCCTGAGACTTCTCTAGCTTATGTCTGGGACTGGGTCCTACCAGAGGGAGGTAGACAGACCTGTGTGGAGGTGAGTAATGGTATATTCTACACTATCCTAGTGATGGGAATACTTGAAGAGGAATTTTCACTTCTTTTATGTTTTTCTACTTTGCAAGAGAGAAAAAAAAGGATTTTACTAGACAGTGATATGGAGCAAAGTCTGTCATGCATGCTCTGCATGTCCAACAGAGTCACTGAATCCCGTATCTGCAGTGATCATGGGTTAGGAAGGAGCCTGTACTGAGCATCACAGCAACCATCTCACTCCAAATAGAAAAAAGCACTTTGCATGGGGAAGCTTTTCTGTCAGTGACTAATAGCTAGTTCAACTCTGCGGTTTACAGCAACAGCTTCTGAGAGTGGGGAACCTTTGCTGGTAATCATTCCAAATTCCTTTATCTCCAAATAATCTACCATAAAGAGCAAGGAGAAAGCATTTGTTCCAATCCTTGGCACTGCCCAGATAGCTATCTTCTCCCATACTCATTCTTCTTGTACTACAGGTTACTTTAAATGATGACACAGATTGCATGCAGAAAGCCTACATAAAAACTTAATAAATAGTTATAGAGTCAAGTGCTTAAAAAGCTAGGAAATCTGGGATTAAAGTTGAATAGGCAACATTTGTGCAGATGGGTTATGATACTGTCTTAATTTCAAAGCACACGGACTATTGTGTTTTCAGACACTCCCTTGCTCCACAGGCAGGAAAGAACAGGATACTTCCTGTAGAACTGCCTTGTATCTCTGACATTGCCACACAGCTCCAGTGAAATGTTGGGTGAGTTACAGAATCGTTGGAGTTGGAAGGAACCTCTAGAGATCCTCTAGTCTATCCCCTCAAAGCAGGTGTGCCTAGAGTACATTACACAGGATTGCATCCAGGTGGGTTTTGAGTATCTTCAGTAAAGGAGACTCCACAACCTCCCTGGGAAGCCTGTTTCAGTGCTTCATCACCCTCACGGTAAAGAAGTTTTTATTCATATTTAGATGGAACCTCCTGTGTTCCAGCTTGTGCCTTTTGCCCATTGCCCTGTCACAGGACACCACTGAAATGAGTCTGGCTTGATCCTCCTTGCACCCACCCTTTAGATATTTATAGACATTGATAAGGTCTTCTCTCAGTCTTCTCTTCTCCAGGCTAAACAAGCCCCAACTCTCTCAACCTTTCCTCATAAGTGAAATGCTCCAGTCCCCCAGTCATCTTCATTGCCCTCTGCTGGACTCCCTCAAGTAGTTCCTTACTTTGTGCCAAATTTCCTGCAGGTGATCAGGACATGGCTATCCCTTGCTTTCAGGATGCCTGACATACTCTCCAATCTCAGGTTGTTGTGTGTTGTGGGGGATAGATTTGCTGTAGTGCAAGGGTGGGAAGGCACAGGCTCCGGTGACAGAAGTGCAAGCTATCGAAGCTGGCATTGCAGCCAGAGCCATGAATGGTTAAACCACAACCAACTTGCAAAAGGGACCATACGCTCGCAACTGCATCTGAGCATTGTACTTTGAATACGAAGTGCTGCAGCATGCTAGAAACTGTGAAAATCCAAGCCCTTGCCACTCTATCAGGTACACAAAATCTTTTGGCTCTGTGCTTTCAGCAGGCAGTCTCTCATCTACAAAATACATTCATGCCCACTGTAGTGCTATGAAAATAGATCTGTTGATGTTTCTGAAGCAGTTAGCTACAGTATGTTGCTGAATGCCATGAACTCAGAAGGGCTTTCTGCTGTCAGAATGTGGTTTCAATCCTATGCACTAGAGAAGATCTAGGTCTATCCATGAAGCAGAAAGATAAAGCTAAGTATGATTTTTTTTAATATATATTTTTTTTAAATTCAGAATTTCTGTGGCAGGACTTGTGTCGAAGAATCGATCTACACTGCAGGACCCAGAGAAGGGAAATTAAGACTTCAGGAGCAACTCTTGCAAGGGCACTTTCTGTAGGTTTTGAAACTCTTTCTCTTGGCTTTGAAACTCTCATAGTACTTGTGTGTAGTTTTTGCGCTCAAACTACATTTACAGTCATCTTCTTTTGTAGCCTACCAGTCCCTGGTGACCTAAAACTTCCTCAACAGAGAAAACATTTTATTGTTTTTACTCATAGTCAGCCACAAGCTCAATTAAAGCAGAGCAAATCTTGTATATAGAAAGCTTGTTTTGGAATAAGTGGTTTATTTGATTTGGCTTCCCTTGATTTGTTTGTACAGGAAAAAATTATGAAATATGTGAACATCTCTCATCGACTTTGTATTCCACAGACCCTTCTGGATGGGCTTACTAGCACATCCCTAAAGAGACAGCAGGTATGTGTGGGAGCTGGGGTATGTCTGAGATGGTGGCTGATGACCTGTTGTCAGATTTTTTCATAAGCTAAGTTCAGCAACTCTT
This sequence comes from Todus mexicanus, assembly GCA_013389965.1. Classification (NCBI taxonomy): domain Eukaryota; kingdom Metazoa; phylum Chordata; class Aves; order Coraciiformes; family Todidae; genus Todus; species Todus mexicanus. Next base: position 21,473 of record WEIS01061456.1, on the reverse strand, counting down.
CTGATGTAGCAGCTTTTTAGCACAGGAAATTTAAAAATATTTTTAATTGGAAAATAAAAGGAATGTAATAAAAATCATATCTTAAAACTTTTTTGTTGTTTTCTCTGACTTCTCTTGAGTTTCTGCTCCTTGTTTACAACTTGGAAGAAAAGGAACCAGATTCTTTCACCCCGTGAAAGGTTTAACCCAGGTTAAAGCAGCAGCTTAGGATTTTTCTTTAGTAATAACCAGCAAACAAAGCTAAATCCTTTTGCAAAATAACAAATTTAATCGGACAGGCAGCTTTGCACCAGCTTCCGCCAATATACTGCCCAGTGCAGAGGCACAGGAACCAAGAGGGCCACAGCTGGTCTCCAGGGAGACTGGCAGCGCTCCAGCTTGAGCCTGCCTAGCAGATAAAGGTTCCAGCCTGTTGGGAACACACAGCAAAGTGTGTGACTGTCCCACTGGTGCTCAATGTTGGGAAACTATTACAGGAATGCGTAGTTCAACAAGCCTCTACACACAAGCCTCTGTTTTTTTCCCTTGAGATAAGATTTCGTGTTGTGAACTCTCAGGGCTTCCCCTGTTTTGCTGGGCAGAGCAATCCTGGCTTAACCTAGCAAATGATGAAAGGGGCCCACAATACAGAACACAGGCAGGTCTTGTCACCTGAGGTCCCCACAAGCCACCTGGCAGTACATTATGGAAGAGTTTTATAAAGCAGAGAACTGTCACCCTTGTCACAGCTATCCATGCAGAAAGCCGACAGTAGCTCGTGTAGTCCCATCCACGCTAAGTTCAGGCTGTCTGAGCTGGTGCCACCAGCAGGAGAGATGTAACAGCTCAGAGCAGGCTGCAAAACCCGCCCAATTCCCTGCGGGAGTATGCTTGCTAATAGCTGTACTGTGAACTCCATGGCTACAGTTATCAGCACACACACGAGATAGTTTAAGGCTAGTATGAGCTCGTCTGCATGACCCGCGGACAGCCCTCTGATTACAATGTCACTGTATGTTTAGCCTCTATGCCCCCTCCTGCGCTGTCTCCTTTGACTGACCACTAAATACTCATTTCTGGAAGGAAGCAGCAACACCCTCCCTCCCCTCACAGGCTAATGGAGAAAAGCCTTGTTCAATTACAAGTGTACGAAAGGCTTCAAAGTAATTTTCTTGAAAAAGGCTGGGAATAATTTCTCTCTTTTGCCTCAGAGCTTTTTCATGCTTTTTTTTTTTTTCTCTTTTTTTCTTTATGTAAATACTTGCAACAATGGCTAATTGTCAGAAAAATGTAAGCTATTTCTTAGTGGGATTCTTGTCTGCCCATTTCTACATTCCAAACTTTTGTCTTTATAGCTGAGGTCTTGACTAAATTATACAGCTTAACATTGAGCTAGGTACTACCACTCCAGAGCTAGCCTGTAGGGACTGAGAAGTATTCTTGTTAAAAGCTTGAAATAAAATAATCTGTTCCAAATGACTTATTCTTGGCTCTGGCAACTCATTGTGTATATATGTGCCCCAAATGACATTAACGTGGAAGTAATAGATCACAGAGAGCTTGTAGTGTTGCATACATTACTTATACATTAAGTCCATGGCCATGACATCATTGCCCTTGTTCTGGGCTCCAGTGACGGCATAGCCAAAAAGAGTAACTGAGAACACAATGCATTGTTTCTTTCAGCTCCTAGGGCCATATTGACTTTGTGAGTCACGCTCAGCATGCAGGAGTGATACATCCAGTCATTAGCGTTACTAATTCCCTGGATTGAGAAGGGAATATTGCCCACTCTAAGAAAACAGGGAAGGAGTGGAAAAGCATTGGAACCAGTCACAAACTCATTAGCTTCAGTTAGCCTTTCTGAGTTCATTTGTCTGCAGCACAGATGTAACAGTAGGATCTTAAATGGTTATAAACAGAGGTTTGTCTTGAGGCTTATGTAGGACAATTATTATTTTTTGGTGAAACTTGATGAGATGCTCAGGCTGACCACAAGACAAAAAGAGCTAATTTGGACACCATGTTTTTCTTTATGTTTTCTTGGCCTGCCAGCAAGGAGGCCCGGGGGGATGGAGATCCAGAGGGGCAGAATGGCTCTGCTGGCTTCAGCTGGAGAGAAAAGGAGCTAAAAAAGTCTAGAGGCATCCCCAATACATATATATTTTGATTTCTATATGCTAGTATATGTGTATAGATTTGTATAAGAAAAGCAACAATACTCTCATCATAAAAATGAAGATATTATGAATTTCTCTACGTGTGAAAAGCTGAGACTATCTGTGCCCATAATAGATGATCACCCTCAGCTTCATGTAGCCATTTGCAGTCTTGGGAGGTAAAAATATGGCAAATTAGTCTTTGAGCAACAAAAAGGTAGGACCCACTGACAATTAGGAGTTGCTAGCAGGAACTGCAGGCAATGGGGGATGCTTAGCTGGAGCCACCAAGAGGAGCCGCTGGCGGAGTTAAAATGGCTACAAAAAGCAGCAAGCCAGAGGTACGGGTCAGAGGTTCCTCTCTCGTCTCAGCTCCAGTCCTGAAGAAGTCTTTGCTGCCCGGTAGATGTGTGGTGGTAACCCTGAAATGTCATCTGGAAGTGGAACATTTCTAGAGCAGGGGAAGCAACAGTCTGCTGTAGCAGTTGCGTCAGCAAGCTATGAGAGAGAACTTTGGCAAGTATTGCTGGAGGAGTTGCTGGATGTCTGTTATTTTGTTTATGTTCCTTTGTCCTTTTCTTCTTTATGTCCAAAACAGTGCTGTTCTGCTACGCCATTTATGATTTGTGAGCAAGGAAGTAGAGCTTTCTGAACACTCAGTTAATTTAATTTTCTCAGGTTGGGAGGAGAAACACAAAATTCTTTTTTTTAGTGACCCTTAGAAACTGAACTGCCCTTGCAGATGTCAATCAGTCTGGCAAAAAGGGTGCATTTATTGCTTCCTTCATTTTTCATCCTTATGCTCTCATATACGTGAGGCACAAGTGAGGAAAGTGGCTTATTGGTTGTGTTTGAGTTCTTTGCAGACTTGATGAGTCTCTAGGGAAAGTCTGTATGGGGAGCTTGGTACCACAAAACTGGTATATCATTTTATATATAGGAAAAAGGTAGATAAAGGGCCTGAAGGCTTGACAGGTTTTCAGTTTTTTACACGTCTGCAAAGCAGTGCCTGAATTCTTGATTGCGTCTGAGATATGTTCACCATGCATGGTTGCAGTATGTGGAGGTGTATAGGAACCAAATACAAAATAACTCATTTGAGTGGCAGCACAAGTCAAAACACAAACAGCCTGGCTTTTAAGACAAGTCAAACATGCCCAGGCAAGATGCTGGGTAAGTATCCAACAAGTGAAACACGTGCCAGCACCAATGCACTATGCTTCCATACCTGTGCTAGCTAAAGGAATGTGAGGTAGGTGTGCCCCCATACTGTCATGTTTCTGAAGGATGGTGTCAAGGTGTTCTGAGTTTCACCTAGGAGGACTAGGAGAGGAAAGTAGTGGCTTTGGTTATGAGCAGAGGTACACTGTGATCATGCTATCAACATTGCTCAGAGCCATTGGGAAGGCTTTATACGGTCAGCCCACAGCCATCTGTGAAATAGCTTCTGTTCCAATGGCCACTCTGGAGACTTTCAGAGCAGTATAAACAATATAAGTAGTACAAAAATATTTGTTACACTTGCAGTCTTTGGAGTGTAAAACTGCCTTTAACTCTTATGATGGTGAGAACAGCCTGCAAATGATCTCTAACATACCAGATTGCTCTTGAGCCTGAGAGACTCTTTCCATAGTAGTGAGGACTGGTAGAAGCCAACTGAATCAGGGAGAAGGGAATGCAGCTACAGACTGGCTTGAGGCTGCTGGTACAGCCCTGCAGGAGTCAGCTGCAGGGAAAGGATTATTTGAGGAGACAGAGCCAGATCTTATAATACTCATTTACTAGCATAGCACGAGAAGAGGCTGTTGCCAGCCTAAGAACAGCATTCCCCTCACAGCTAACTTTCTATGAAAGATACTTTTGTCTATTCTACCATCATCCCCCATGGTATTTGTTCACAAACCCTAGTGCCATCTGCTTCCACGGAAGCTGACCCCCATGTGCTGCTTGAGGAACTCCATTCTATCTACAAAGAATTCTCTTGCTAAAGCAAGTATCCTTCCCAGTATAAAAATTGCCAGAGCTGCCCCATTTGCATAGGAAATGGTGTGTTTGCACTATGAAATAAATAAGGCAATGACATCCCAAGAGTTTCAGATTCCTTACAGAGACCAGGACAACCACTCGAGTGAGAGAAGGCTGCAGGGAATTTTGAGCTGCGGTGGTACTGGTGCTCCAGCTAAGGCTGACCAGGTAGCAGGGTAAGTATACAGAAGCCCTTTCACCAATGCTGCCCTGCACTGCTTCACCCTGGCTGAGGGCTGGATGCAGTGCTGTGTCCAGCCCATTCTTTCACTCTTATTTTATTCACATGGACTTGAATCTATTCCCGTGCTGATCCATTCCCGTGGACTTGAATCTATTCCCATGCTATTTCATACAGACTTGGTCTATTCCCATGCTCCTCTATCTCTGCTGGAGGAAAAGTGTTTCCTAAAGTCTAGTCCAAACCACCTTCACTATTATGTGCTCTTTCACCTTAGCGCATCTTCGACTTCCTGAATTCCCTCTTCAGAATGGTGTGTTCTGATTATTTCCCCAAAAGGGGAAGGCTGCATGTGTAAGATGTTGCGGAGAGGCTTTGCCCCCACCCAAAGTCTTGTTTTTCAAAGTGACGCACACCCTGCTCTGCCATTACTTAATAAAAAGTGAAGTCACTGCTTTCCTCCTCTTCAAACTGCTCCACCCTCAATCAGGAGGTCTGCTACTCCACCCTTTGGCAAATAGCTGTTTGGGGGTGGAGGTGAGTTTAGGGGTGGTGTTGACCAACTTGTCAGCTAGGGAAAAAACCCCAAACATCCCCCCTAAAAAATCTAGTTCTGTCAAAGGGTTGCTTTAAAGCTGGAAACAACCTCGACAGCCTTTCCCACTCCAGTGCTTTGTGTGTATTTCATGAGAGCACAAGTGAATTCAGTGAAGTGTCAGTCTGGGGATTTGGTTCAGGGTGCAGGGAAGAATGTGAGCACGGCACACCACTTGACTGTTCTTTATTTGCCGCCTTCTTCATGTGAGAGGGAAGATTTCACTGAAACACCCACTCTCCTATTTTGGCAGGTAGGAAGAAGCAGAGAAGTTGGTGTGTATAAGTGATGAGATGTGGGACTAGGTTTTCTTCTCCACTCCGACTTTGCTCACAAGTGGTGGGAAGGGAGAGAGTGCCTAGATGCTGGCTGCAGTTACATCAGCGCTATCAGTGTGACTGTAAGTAGCCCAGAAGCTGCCCTAGACATACGCCAACATCTGATAGTCCCGTAAGGACCATCTGCCAACTAAGTGTGCCTGGAACACGATATGGTGCAGCCACTCTTCCTTCCTGGCATGCTGGTGGCCATTCTGGCTGGCTGCTTGCTGAAGATTTTACTGCTTTGGAGACACCATAGGCAGGGGAAGGAGGCCCGGATTGCATTCTCCAACCTTGGAGGGAAAAGTATTGACAACTGGGGCCACAACATCATGGGGAAGGCTTTTGGGGAATGCATTCACTCCAAGAGGTGTTACATCCCTCCAGAACCTCTGGTTTAAAAGGGGAAGTCTGCCAATGTTCAGAAAATAAATTGTATCATGCAAGAAAGCACAAAAAATGTGCAGGAAACTTGTCACAGTAAGGGAGCCAAACTTTTCAACTGGTTCACACAGGGTGACAACTGGTAAGCACTACTCCCATAAAAAGGACAAACAGATGGTGAGGGATAGAGTGCAAAAACACGAGCTCTGGCAAGTGAGGAGGCAACTGGTAGGTCCTGTGGGCAGGGTAGCCAGCTGTCCTGGGTTTGAAGGACTGTACCTTCACCTGCCTTAGAGCAAATGTAGCTTTCTTCCAGTTTTGTTGGGACTGGCTGAAGAGCTCTCTGTGTACATCGCTACCTTTCTTCTATCTGTTGCTTTAGCCACTCATTACCAGTTCATGGATTCTGCTTCACTGCACTAGGGCAATTTATATACCAGTCTCTGTTTTCTTCGGTTCTCAGCCATTTCCTGACTGAAGCAGCCGCTAGCTTTGCTGTGTTAACTCAGATGCTTTATGATTACTCACTCCAAAACAATCAACTCAGAAAGAAAATGGTAAACAGAGAAACTAGGAGTTCCACTAATTTTTAAAAATCTGTTTATATGGGGATAGCACCCCACTCAAATGCTACACAAAAATGGAATAAAAAGACAGTCTGTCTCCCAGAGGGACAATAATTTTCATATTAGATGAGACAGAGCGCAAAGAAGTAGTGAGCTAATACTAATTGATGCCAATGGTCTAGGACTTCAGCTTTGCCATTGTTACAGAGCTTACATTCCTGGGGTTGGAGAAACCATATTTTTGGGAAGGTTCAGTGGAAATGGTTTTGGGACTGTACCAAGGTCCTCCCAGGATTCCAGTTTTCTTAGTCTCAGCCTCAAAGGAATTTACAGCTGGCTTGGGCAGAGCTGGAAGTCCCCACAGGAAGGATTTTGTTGATACTCAGTCTTTGCAAGACAGCGAGCTTCTCTGTAAAGGGCAACACATATATCTGGCCATGTCCACAGCACCACACCCAATACTCCTCCAAAGCAGACAGAGTTTCAGAGATTCACATGACTGTGTCCATCTGCCCAGGGATTATTAAGAAAACCTGTAGATGGTGTGTGTAGGGGGAGAGAGGTTCCCTGCATCCATTCCTTTAGTTTGGACAGGACTTATCTCTGTCCAAAAGTGGAATAAGCTGCCAACACTGCTCTGAAAAATGAAGGGGCTCTTTAGCTATCAGCAGAGATCCCATGAATCTGTGGGAAGCCAGAGACGACATGAGATGGTCCCTGTGCCACCACATGTGCTCTGTTCACTGCTCGGTTTCTCCCTACGGCAAGCAGCCTGTGTATATCCCTGCTAAGAGTGGTGCTGATTACAGTGTCATGGTTGGGTCTCTGCAGGGTGGGAAATAGCTCGTTGTGCAGCATAGCCTCACCTGCGAAATACCCGCAGACCAATGGGCAGCTCATTAGGTTTGTTTTCTATGTAGGCTGCCTGATTCCTGCTAGCCAGAGCAGAGTGCTACCAGCAGTCTTGTCCAACAGATCTTTGTCATTCTGGTCCAACACAAAACCATGGCAGTTTTCCCAATTAATAACATAAATCTGGCTTCTGCCAGCTTAAGAAATAGTGCTCTCCTGTCCTTGAGAGACATGATATCTATCTTTTTCTTCCTATACACAGCTTCCCAGGATTATTCACCAGACTCAAATCCTTCTTAAATCCATCAACTGAAAATAAGGTTACTGATCTGATTCCCAGGCCCTGAACTTAGTTTTCTTACAGAGTGGAGCCAGCATTTCATCCAGATCCCTTAAGGGTCTGTACGTCCCTTTTACTGTCTCCAGTCCTACATATATAACACTCTGAGCATACACTTTGGCTTGCAAAGCATGCTCTACAGACTTGTATGTGGAGAGTAGGGGAGATCAGGAGAGGGAATCCACAAGAAATTTAGGGGAAGAAAAAGTGTGACCTATTGCTTGTGCTTCTGAGAAAATTTGGTTGAAACAGGAGATATCCTAAACTTTCTACCTTCTTTTTGTACCTTCTTGTGCTTCTAGACATCAGATTCATCACAGATTGTACAGCAGATTTTGTGGAAGATGAAGTACTGACATCAAATCATCACAGGAACGTAAAGCAGGTAAGACAGACTTCCATGAACATGGCATCTGCAGTATGAATGCCACATGCTGCAAGCTCCTTCACTCCTGGCATCACAGCTTTATTGCCACAGTGTCAATTTTGAACCCTCCCTAACATGTACTCTTTGCCCTTTGGCAGGGACTCACTCTGCCTGTTAACTATTAGTACGGTGTTTGGGACAATGTGGTTTTGGTTTTCCTACAGAAGAGCAGTGCCAATAAATAATGAAAGCATGTCAGTTATAGTCTGCATAGGAAAGGCAATGTCCATGAGATGATAACATCTTTGGTGGTTACCATAAAATTTTCAAGAATAAGTCACTCTCCTCATATACTTAAAAAAACCCCCACAAACTTGGTATGCTAAGAACTTCTAATATGAATATATCTCCCTTATTTGGAAGAAGAAAATCGTTCTTCCAGTTTCCTCATCCTACTTCATTTTTGGTATTTGACCTGCAGATTAGAGGTTTTCACGTCATCTGTCAGCCCACAGAGAATACCCCAAGGTTCAGCATGTGTGAGAGATAGAAAAGGGACATTAGGAACAGGCCAACCACAAATAGCTAAAATTAGCTGAGAACTGGAGTGCTGAGGTCTCTGAGGAACACTCGTCAAAGAAAGAAAATGGTTGTTTGCTAAACTCCCACTTATTCTATTGCCTCTGAGGACTCCTGGCTCACATGCCTGCCCAGACATCCTATGTGGCTATTTAAGAGGATTTCCCCCACCCCTTCCCTCTTCAGTGGCCATAGTTTTCCTCTTTTGTAACTGCAGTACAGAGTGACACAGGATTCCTGCTCCGGCAGCAAGATGCTGACGGGGAACAGGAAACGGGGGCTTTGCAGAGCTCAGCCGCTGTGACAACATGGACGTCACACCCACGTGCAGACAGGGATGCTTCTCACATATGGCAATGATCAGTGGCTCCCCCTTTTTCTCCCCTTCCCTCTTCCCCAGAAGGTCTTACAAAGCCCTAGAGGAGCCATATACTGAGTTGGAAGCAGTCTTTAGAAAGCACGGCTGTGTGAGGCCCCAGTTATCATGGAACATGATTTCTTGCATAACTCTTTTAGATTCTCTAAGGCCAGTAAATTTGAGACTGTAAATCTTCACGTGACCAGAGCATATGGCCTTAGAATAAGACATGGACTGAATTACAGGAAGACAGCCTGTCTTCTGCAGAATCTGATTAAGGGAATCCTTTGAGAACTATCCCTTACACGCAGCCACAGGCATGGCTTTAAAAGTTGCCCTTCCCTCCTCTTTCCCAGAAATGCCTGATGGAATAAAGGTTTTTTCGCAATACCACCTTCTCTCCTTTTCTCCTTCCTATTCTCAAAAGCCTTTTCTCAGAGTGAAACTGAATGGCTATGTCTGCCTGTCCTTCAGACTATAGTTTCAGGGAAAAGAACAAGCAAACACAATTGTTGTAAATAATCACATTGATACTTATGGAAACACCTTAGGGGAGTTGGAGGCATTGCATAAGTTAAGGAGCTCGGTTCTATCTCAGCAAGGAGGAGAACGAAACACTCTTGCATTCACTGGGAATAATTTTTTCTTCCTCCAGCCAGCTCTCTGTGGTGCTTCTTGCTTAAAGCCATATGCAGCTAATGCTATACTAGACCCTCTAGGCTAAGTTGCCATTATATATGATGTTCAGAGGTGAAGGTTTATCCCAGACAGGGAAAACAATTTCAAACAAAGTAAAAAATTCCCTTTCTAGCCTGGTCCTTCTCCTTCCATGAGGCAGGCTATACTCTTTTCAATGGTCCTGCTTCTTTGGCTCAATAAATTCCTTGAAACAAAAGTGACTTTTTGTAAGTATCAGTGGAAGAATGTTTTCCCCAGTGATAGACCATTTAATCTGAACAGTGGAAGAGGGAATTGCAATGCCTTCAGAAGGTATACCCATAGCTATCCTGTGAGAGAAGGCCGACCAAATCAGTGTCTTCTATTCCAGCTGTTTGCATTGAGCAGATCTCCATCCCTCCCTTCCTTTTCCACTCACTGGGGTTGTGGTGGTTCTGCTAAATGTGAACTGAGAGAAGAGGATTTTGGTTAAGAAATGCTCAGTTGTAATCTACAGAACATGAAGACACAGCTTAAAGGAAAATATATAAAATGCTTGTCTATCTACTGTCTTTCATACCACCGGGTGCTGGGGAAAAGTCTGCTGGAGAGCTGCTTCTCTGTTGGTAGAAATTACTGTTGTTCAGGCTGTTTGTTGGTTGATTTCCATTAATTATCCCATGAGTAAGGCTGTAGATCTCCTGTGTGCGTTGCAGAACTTTAACACTGAGAGCACTTTACTCACTGACCTCAGCTAGGTGTCAAGGGAGAGCCCTCCCGCCTCCCTGGCTTGTGTGGTGAGAGCTCAATCTCTTCTTGCAGTTAGCATAAGGCTTTGCTTAAAATCACTGCTGCAGATGTTGAGAGATGGCAAGAACTGGAGCTGTGCTGTGGAGCAGCCCCTCAGCCAGCTGCCAGCCACAGGCGTAACGGTAAGAAGAGGAGAGGAGAGGAGAGGAGAGGAGAGGACAGGACAGGACAGGACA
>WEIS01061453.1:10482-48926 GCA_013389965.1 Todus mexicanus | reverse complement strand
TTTGTGTGTGTGTGTGTGTACGTTTCACTGATGCTTTTGGGACAGAGTGGTCTCCGCATCACCTCTTGAGTGAAAAAGGGGTTATTTTCAGAATGACTCAGTTCTTCACTTTTGCCTCAGTTCTTCAAGAGAGGTCAGTAGGCAATGAGACAAATAGTTGAAGTTATCTACTTCTGATTTCTGTCTCACCCCTTAAGTAACTGGACAAGAAAAGAAAATATTTTTTATTTTATTTTAGGGAAGCCTAAAATATTCACATAGAAAACAGAGCAGAACTTGTACAACTTGAATTTAAGGTGAAGATAAATAGTCTTTGAAGAAAGTTTTTTCCATGTGTAGTGAACTCGTTTCCTGGGGGGCAGCTCCCCCATGTGGACATCTTCACCTGTTTGTCTCCTCCTCACTTCAGAGGGTAAAACTTAGGCAAGAACTCAGGTCTGCTCCTTTACCAGGTAAGTATCTCCAAACTAGCTATGTTATCAAGTCATTTGTGTTCTCGCTCATGCCAAAAAGGTTATGAAACTATAATAATAAATAATTTAGCTTCCTCTGCATATTGCGAAATGATAGAAATGTGAGACACATCCTCTCCATACCTTCTCTCTGAAGTGTCTGACTTTCTGGAGATTACAATATGTGCCTGTCCCTTTAGACAGCAGCCTAAGGGGTTTATCAATTCAGTCACTCAATGAAAAAAGACCCTCCTATTTTTCTAGGATGTGGTCATGTAGAGGCTTCGAGAGGACCACAAGTAGTAGTGTGTACTTCATGGGTCTGGACAGGTTAAAGCATTGCGTGGATCAGCACCAAGCTATACACCAGGCAGCCAAGACAAGGCATGCCCAAAAGTTGTGCAGGTTAGTGCTGGAAGCTGAGCAGGTGTTTGGTAAACAACAAGTAGGGGTTAGGTATTGACAATGAGCGGTAGGTTAACAGATTCCTTTCGAATATCACCTCATCTCCCTTTGACACCTAAGATTTAGAAGCCAAAATCCCACTGTTCTGTGGGATGGTCAGGATTTTAGGAGCCTGTGGTGTCAATGAAATGCTGGCATCTATTATTACTCCAGAAAATACTGTCTTTAACCACTGAAACCAGGACGTGAACAAGCAGCTTGCTTTAGAAAAAACAGTTTACTTTAGAATTCATGGTAAAAATATGTTTTATTAAAGATTTAAGAATTAACACTCTTAAGTGAGTAAACAACATAATTTACTTGTTAAAATCAAATGAAATAAAAGCAATCTATAGCAAAGAGTGTGCTGTGAAAGGCAAGCTCAGTCTACGCCCAGGCTGTTGGAACTGGGAAGGAAGAGTATTGCAGCTAAACCACCTCCTTGGTGGTATGTCAAGTACAGCCTGTGTTAGTACCTGAGTGTGACCTCAAGGTCTCAAGAAAAGGAGGGGTAGGCATCAGTTAGTCTGTCAGAGGAGCAGGTAAGACCCATCAGCACGTACTATTCTTCATAGCTTTATTTTCCTTTGGGGGAGATTGTTTTGATAACGCTGGATGTAAAAGGAGGGAGCTGTCTCCCCTCGGCTTGGGTTGTTTCATGACAGCAGCAGCTGTGAAGGCATCAGTTCAGCGTCAGAGGAGAATGAACGGGACCTTTTCCCCTCCACAGTAGAACAAGACTTTAATGGTCTAGTGGAAGTAATTTTGTATTGCAAAGGAAGTTGATAAAATAGAACATAAACTTCTCTAATAGAGGATTTAATTACCAGAAAGCCAGATTGAATGAAGCATTTGAGCAGAACTATTTCCATTGCTGAAAAGGCAATGATTATTAATCCCTTTTCTCCATGGCCACATTATTTATTCAGGACATCTTGGAGTACTAAGAAACCCCACACATCTCTTTATGTGTGCATGTGCTTGTATGTCTGTGTTGTTTTGGGTTTGAGTGGAGTTTTTTTGTTGTTTTTCTTGTCTTTGTCTTTGTTTTTGTTTTAAACCCAAGCAGACAGTTTCTACCATTTAAAATGTCTCAGATTTTCTATGACTTCACCTAGATATCCAGCTAAACTGGTGTATCTACATGATCAAGCTGAAAGCAGCCAAAGTAATCAGGTCTCAGGACAGGAAAGTAGGCACAGCGGCAATGAATCAAAAGGTTTAAAAAGCTCTAAAATCGTGATTTCATCCTTCAACACACAAGCATGGCTATCTAGGTTTAACTGCAGCAGAAGGACTTATTTATTTTATTTGAGAAACAAGCACTTCTCTGAAGCCCTCTATTAGTCGATATATCAGCTTGTTCATGTTTTATGTTGTTGTTTTTCCAATATACAGTTGGAAAAGAAATAACTGTGCCTGATGACGCTGGGGTGTATGCCTGTAAAGTTTTAAATGCAGTTCTGGTATTTAGCCTTTAAACTAAATGAGATTAAACACAGGATCCATCCACACAATTTACCCTAATGACTGCTTTGTAGTTGTTTTCAGCAGCCAAATCATGTCACAGCGTCTGCCTTGGTCAGGGAGTAGCAGCTACTTTGGGAGAAGAAAACAATCTGGAGCCTCCTGCTGTGAATTCAGTCTTGGCCAAACTGCCCAGGAGTGGACTGTGGGGCTGCCAGGATGCTGGGAAGCCCCTGCAGGGATCTCTTCACCTTTCCTCATACCTTTCATGGCCAAAGCGGTGCTCTTTCCCTGCATCTGCACTGGGACTCATCTCAACACACACCCTCCAGAGCCCCTCTGTGAGGAAAGCCAATGCTATGCATGGCTTTCACCAACTTAAAAATTTGGGTGTTTACATTTTTTATCACAAAATAATGGCAAGCTCATCATCCGTAGCCTGGATAGCAGCACAAGCTGCCTCTCTACGGGTGTAACTTCTCTCCTTTCTGCAGAGAGTATGGGGTTTGCCAATGAAGAGAAGAAGAAATCTGCAGAGGCATGCTGACCTTCTGTTCATCACTTTCGTTTTCTTTAGCAGCTTTATACAGCAAGTCCCTTGCAGTGTGAGTTTCCAAAAACGTATATAATTTTTATTAAGAAAGATCTGTGAGAGTAACCTGAAAGGACCAAATTATAGATTGACCCAGTTCATTAATCTTCCAGGACAAGACTGTGGCCCTGTATGGCTTCTTCTAAGTGAGCAGGCACATCCATCTCTCAATACAAGTGTGTGATTCCTGTGATGCACCAAATTCAAACTGCGTAAGAACATGTTGTCTGTAGCATCTACATTAAGTGTGTGTAAAAATATGCACTAACATTTTGGAGTGCATTCAAATTGATTCCTAAGCCACAGCGAAAAATGGTCAACAAAGAGCAAAAGAACAATTTTACTTGGCATTTTATTCACTTAACAGAAACATTCACTTATCAGGTATCACTGAAGTGCAATTTACAGAACTTAGCAGCAAATTCACATATGTAAATTCAGATTTATTTTCTTTTGTTGTCTTTTTCATTTCTTTTTTGGTTTTTTTACAAATATTACAAATGTACATCCATTAGTACAGTATTGCCATTCACTCATGCGTGTTATGTACAGAATCTTCACTAGAGAATTACTACTGAGCAATTTTTCCTTGCTTCAGGAAATGCCACGTGTAGGTCATGTGTGCTTCTGGGATGTGGTCCCATCACACTCTATCGCTGCACATAATGAGAAGAAGTAGACACTTAAGGTCATATTCAACCCTAGTGCAAGCAGGTGCAACTCCATTGCCTTCGGTGAGATCAGCTGATTCCTACTCGCAGTGAGGACTTGATTTGGTTCTCACTACAAAATCATTCTGGCAGCTGAATCCAGGATCACATTTATGTATTTCTTGCAACAAAGGATAATTCAATCCCATTACACTTCCCTTTCTGTCCTTAAAAATGACCAGTTGTCACAGTAGCTGCAACACTGGCCTGTGGAGCTATATGCCTTAGTTGAGCTGATGTCATGCCAGGGCTGGGGGAGGATGGATGAGGGCAGAGAGATGTAAGGAAGAGCTGTTGAGGTCTCTTGTGTGCTAGATAAAAGACTAAGCTGGAGAGGAGAAGTAGAAGACATTGCTTCCCCCTGCCTTGTGGATCTCTGCATGAGATCCTTGTCCACCTTGTCCTCCTCTCTGGTTGCCCTGTGGTTTCTCTACCTCAGCTGGAGCAGCCAGAGCCCCTAGGACCATCACTGCTAGTGTCACCTACAGCTTCTCCAGCACCTCCAGTCATAGGCCTGACCCCTCTAGCCACCTGCTGCCCCTCTGGACACCTTTGCTGCCCAGATTACACTGGAGGTCTACATCTGCGACAGCTGTGTTAGAGGATAGGACCACGTGGAGATACTAGGAAGGTCCAGAAAGTACCCAAAATACTCTGAGTGTTAATCAGAAGAGCTGACGAAGTGGTTACCACAAAAAGTTTCCATTATTGAAACATCTCAGGTGTTTGATTTTTTTTTTATTTTTTAATAATTTTATTTATTTAACTATTTCTACTCTAAGGATAGTTTTTTAAATATTTTTGGTAGTTAATATGGAATGTATTATCTTGCTGAAAAGGTTTCTGAAAGGGGAGAGCTTTTTTTTATCTAATTTAAAAATTCTAGTTTATCACAATTGTTTTTATACAAGACACTATAGATACATCTTGTAGTTTATAATCTAAAAATAAAATCTCATCAAAATACTGTAGCTATTCTATTGTGGGCATCAATAAACAATGTATTTACTGTATATGGCTCTCCAAACATGATAAACCCTATACAAAGAGCATCTATCTTTATTGATAGGAACAGTTTCCCGTGTAAAAGAAATTACATGGAAAAATATGAGCCTTGTGTTATTTGAAAGGTAACTCAGCTTGACAGTTCTGAGAAAATACCAAGACAATTATCACAAATCAGTAGCAGCAATGTTATATACAGATTTAAAGAGAATCACAGGAATAAAAAGAAAACAGTAGTTATATACCCGCAAATCCTGTCATTTAAAAACCAAAAAATGAAAAGAAATGCACAGAACATTTGAAGGTTGCTTCTACAGTGGTAGTATCAAAGCTCAGTTCTCCCATGACTGTATCTTCTGCATTCTGATGAAGTTTGAGGCGGTTCAAAGATGAGATTACACCAGACCCAATCACAGTTATGAAGCAAATATTTAACTGTTGGGTGCTACTCATCTCCTAACTGAAAAACTCCACCTGCTTTTCAGGCTGCAGATGAACATGAATAATAGTAATACTTGGCATTTGCACAGAGCTAGAATCTGAAAGTTCTTACACTGAGTAAAACCTTACCCAAGCCTGTAGCTCCATCTGATGCACTTATTTGAATTGGACTGTGTGGGGAGGTAAAACTCACTGCAAGAGTGACAGAATCTGGCTTACACTGTTGCATAATACGAGAATATTTTGACCCTGCCAAGTTCCTTAGATGCAAAGAAGGTTAAGTATTATCTCCATTTGACAGATGGATAAGCTGAGATAGGAAAGATCCGAGTATCAAATGTGCTCTCTCGTTTGGGATGTCTTAGTTGTGCTATCCAATCCAGTGATTTTTCAAATGTATGGGGCATCCTGAGCTCACACTCATTTAAGTTAGAGCTGTGGATCGTCAGAAGCTTTGAAATCTGAGGCTTTGGGTCCTGCCTCCAGCCTGCCTGATTTAGGCAGCTACCTGAACCTCCAGACTTAGGAGCATTGTCACACTGAACTTCACCAGCAGGCCCTGCAGAGCTGTGCACCTCCACATGCAGCTCAGGGTTGAACTGCCCTCTTGAAGATCATCTACATCCCAGCTCATGTCTAAAGGGCATGTATGATGAACTGGGTCTTGATAACTAAAATTGCAACATCCAAAACTTGTGGCCAGATATGAAGATTTGGTGGGAAGTGGTTTGTCCAAGGCATCAGAGGGAATAAATGTAAAAAACAAGGGAACCCTGATGCCCAGCATTGTGCACAGAGCCAGCTGTGGAAAATGGAGTTTAAAAATTCTGCATATCTTTGAGGTCCAAATTCTTTCTCACAGATTTAGGTAGCTAATAGGATGATTTTTGCATAGAGGTTAGACACCTTTTTTTGTGTGTGGATTATTTCAAGGCCTACTGTCATGCCCTGTGCCTGGCGTACTTCCATTTTGCTTACTATTTTCCATTATTCAGTGATGACTCTTGCACTGATTGTGTAAGGGAAAACAAACTCTATTTTGGATCAGACAGGTGGCCCACTAACACCTCAAATCAGTAATAACCAACAGCATTAAACAAAGAAAAGCAGAATCTTTGTAGGGGTGGCATTATAATTTGGGCAGGTACATTTTTAGGAACGGATCATGAAAAAAGCAGTTTTCTAAAGTTGAGTTCAGTGCATCAGACACATTTCTATTTACGTATTTCCAATACAGAATTAAAAGCAAATATATCCCATGGAGGTTGTTATTAAATCTCAGACTGCTTCAACTCTTTCAACTCATGTATCCTGACTAGCCTTCTCTCCAGCTAACTTGAACCAGTCATGTAGCAAAGGTGTCAAGTGATTTATTCAGTTAGTAGGAACTGATCTTGCTCTGGGGGTTTCTTCACCCAGGTGCCCAGACCGGCTTTCTGAAACGCTTTAAACAGCTGCTGCTTGACAGACTGGTACGTCTGAGCCACCAGCTTTGCCTCGCTGTACACTGATGGCATGTCTCCATGGCTTGGTATTCGTGTGCTCAGCTGCAGAACGAAAATCAGGGAAGGGGAAAAAAATAAAATAATAATAAAAAAATCAACTGATGAGCCAAAAGAAACAGGAGGCTTCAGTAGCTGTATAATCTTCCTGTCTACATTTCACAAGCAACAAACAAACTATCACTGTGCTTTGTGTGTTTGCTTTTGGCTTAACAACAAAAAACAGGGAAGCAGTAAATGCCTGTGACATGGTTTCAAGCCATTGTGAAGAGGAACAGGGTAAACAGCTTTGCCTTGGAGTGGGCATAGGCAGTAGCAAATCTCAGTGTTTTACAAAGGCAAAACCCCTACTTCTCAGTTAAGATGATATTTAGGGACAAGAAGGGAAAAATCCGTTCTGAAGATCTTTCAAGAATGTGCTCAGTTTAGCCTGGGAAGCAAAGCAGCTCTGGGCTTCCAAGTAATGCCAAGGGACACAAGAACGAGGGTTCCCTTCCACACTCTCCGTTTTTTCCTCTTTAATCTGTTATTGTCTGAAATGCCATGGAATCTCCCCAGGACAGGGCAGAAATTAAGCATCAGGATTTGTGCTGGTGCAGGAGAACTGAGTGCTCTGTCGGGACACCGGAGCCATCCATTGGGAGCTGCCCTGGGAGACAACACCACATGTCTACTGCCCCTCATCACCTGGGAGCGAGCATCCTTCACTTTGCAGGAACCCTAAATACACAACCTCCTCTGACCTGCCCAAGTCTTCACAGTGACAAACCCCGTAGTGAGGCTTTGACATTTTATAAAAGAAAGCAAATTCCGGAAAATCCCTTAGAGCAAGCAGACAAGTGAAAGCCCAATGCTTACAAGCCAGGGAATAGCACTCCGTGAGAAAACACACCCTCAAAGCACAGCCTGGTGGGCAAATAACACTCTACTCCTTCTCTCTAGAAAGGAGAGATGCTGAAAGACAGATCAAAGGCAAAGACAAATGTGCAGCCTGAAATGAGCTGCTCCAGCCCTGATAGTGGCAGCACACCATAGGGCTGCTCTGGCCAAGAGTGTATTGGCCCAGCCAGCAAGGGAGGTTGATGCTGCCAGCCCGAGCATCAGTGAGCCACAAGCTGGCTTGACTGGTGGTGGCTTCCCTCCAGCTGCCCCTTTGTTCCTGAGGTGGATATCGATGGCATTATCAAATGGTTCACTTTGCCAAAAGCAAAGTGCCCTGCTCAGCCACGAGTTACTCCCTCCTCTTCACCTCAAACCCCTCCCTGGTTTGGGCCAGATGCAGCCCAGTTCTCCCAGCCATTGTCCCAGCCCAAGCCTGCCGTGGGGCCCAGATTTCCCAATGTTTTGTTCCCCAGAAGGTCCCTCAATTTTGAAGGCAGCAGGAGTGTTTCTTGCCCTGTTTCCCATGTCACCTGCTGTGCAAGAAATAGTCTGGGACCTGTGCCACCAGATTGTGAGAGAGCCCTGGGCACAAAGCCTAGGTTGGTCCCTTCTGCTCCCTGTCAGGCTCAGGGTGCCTGCTAGGACAGGTCATGCCACTGCCTGGGATGTGACAAGTCCCATCAGTCTCCTTCCCTGGGATCTCACAAAAGCGGAACAACCTCTTGGGGCTTGTCCTCATATGTTCCCACCCTGCCTGCCTGTTTGCCTTCCCAAATGACTTTAAAGCCACTTCCACCAACAGACTTCTCTACAATCACTCTGCATTGTTCTTTTCCACTTGTTTACCAACAGAAAAAAGGTTTTAGCACTTAATAGCTTTTTTCTTGTCCTTTTCTCCTCCCACTCTACATGGACTGCAGGACTATTCTTAACAAGCCTCCTTATTGCAAATTAATATTCTAGCAGTGAAAGTAAGCGGGCTGAAGATACACTTTGCATTTTCCCTGCTGCTCCTCCTGGAAGTCATGAGATCGGGCCCACCACCTTGGTATTAAGGGTCACGCAAGAGGAGAAACAGTGACTTCAGAACCAGGAATAATGAGAGGAAAATTTCCTTATTCCACATCAAGCTTCTTATACGTCTTCCATCTCTCCGTCTTACATCCCTTGGCTCCACCCTGTAGTTTTTGTCCATTGGCTTGTCCTGACACTGTCTCCTGTCTGTGGGAAGCAACTGAATTCTGATGGGCAGACTTCAGTGCCATTTCAAATAAGGGGAGTTCATGGATGCCTTCCCTAAAGAAAGCAGGGCTGTCAAAGGGTCTTGGCCATTTAAATTAAGTTCAGCTTGTAGTTTTAATGCCATTAAATTGTACTGCTGCTGATTGAAATGAAATCAGAGAGCCTTCAGCACTTGGCCTCTCACCTTGAGAGAAGCAGTTATATTGTTGTATGGATTTGTCAGCACATCTGGGAGCGTGGGGAATGGGCAATCAATAGCGCCTGCTTTAGTCAGCTAGCAGGTGACAATGGGAGCAGTTTATGTTGGGAGTCTAAAGTCCTGTGGAACAGTGATGTGAGGTAGATGCCTTCATGATGATGAGAAATATTTCCCTCAGGCCTCCAAGATTTAGTGAGTTGAATACTCCCCTCAGAGTCAAAGGGATACTTGGAGTGAGATGTATAAAAAATTACCCAGTTGTGCTTGTATGGATGCTTAATGCTCTCTTGGCTTTTGACTGCTCATCTGAGCATGTCTCCATCACCAAGGACAGCCAGAACACTCGTCTCTCCTCCAAATCCACCCACTTTCAACTCTCATAGCTGACCCCACAAGCTCTCAGCTCCTGATCCTCTCTGAGATCCTACCAGGAGCGATGCAGGACACCTGCAGATGCTGCAGTTTCATCATGAGACTGCTAAAACAGGATTGACTCCAGGGTAAGGACTAGCCCACCTAGGGCTGGCAGCAGTATTCTGCCAGTGTATCAGACCTACCTTGCCATGAAGCTTTGCCCACCGAGTGAAGAACATGTGCTTGCAGAGCCGTGAAGGACTCCCGCAGGTCTTCTTTCCTGTTGTGGCATTGATAACCTCCAGGTCGGTGTTCCCCACAATCCAGTTCACACTGAAGCTGGGAGACTTTCCGGGCTGCCGAGCATCAGCGTGGCTAACCCCTGGTGGGAGAGAAGAATGTCAATAACATCCAGTGCTCAAAACCTTCNCACAGAAAGGGGGATAAAACACTGGAATGGGCTGCCCAGGGAGGTGGCGGAGTCACTGTCCCTTGAGGTGTTTAAGAAAAGACTGGATGCCACACTTAGTGGCAGGGTTTAGCTGAGTGGTGGTGGTAGGTCATAGGCTGGACTCGATGATCTGAGAGGTCTTTTCCAGCCTTAATTAGTCTATGATTCTATGTGGCAGGCCACTGTGGCACATGAGATATCCTTGAGCGAACACCCTGGCATTGTGCACTGCACATGCTGCTGTCACCACTGGTTATACGTTACCAGGCTGAGTACGTTAGAGAGACATAATTTAGCAATTCCTATAGATCTTTCTCCACCTTGCACACAAGCCTTTTGCTAGCCTAAGGAAAGCTGTTAGATTGTAGTGAGTGCTATTGATAGCACTGTGATGGTTGCTGAGTGAAATCTTTCAGAAAGACTTTAATGGGATAACTGGTTTTTAAAAGGAACTAAGCAGCAAAAGTGTTTTTGTCAATGACTTCCTCCAGGTGAGCTTTTCATGGTCCAGAATATTTGTCTGCTCTTTATGGCTGGGGCCTTTGCTGTGATGGGAAGCCTAGATCACAGGGGTATAAACAGGGGATAAGAAAACACAAAAAAACATCACAGAGAGATTCTCAGATCCAAGTTAGTAATGACCTTGTAGACATCACAGACCTATACAGAAAACTCTTTCTTCCCATCTTATGTCTGTCTGCAAGACTCCAACTCTGTACGGTTGCAACAACCTCTTCAAGAACTAGTTAGTGTCTTAATGACAATATTTAGGACATCTTTAAGTGAAATGCACCTTATTTAATTTTAGACAGCTACATTGATGATGTTTTTGGTCCTCGGGGTAACTGCATGACCTTTGTGTCAATCACATGGACAATTTTGGACATCCGAATTGCACACTGGAGTTCACTGCCTACATGGGTGAGATCTAACCTTGGCTCTAAATGCAGATTGAGGCTGCAAGGTCAGGTGTGGGTGTGTAAATGAGAGTTCTTTTTAATCAGGTAAATTCCTGTCTCTTTTTAACTGTTTAGCGTAGTTCAACCTTTCCTTGACTCCTGTCGCTCTCACATTTCTTGTACCTGAAGCCAGGGAACGACTCATCTTTGCAAGGAAATAAGAGAAATAAAGAAAGTGGTTGGTTTATTTTCCAGCACAGGATAAAGGCAACCAAGTAAGCTCTGCTTTGCTCTGCTCATTAGCACATTTGGGAGCAAAGAATCAACACTGGGAGCTTCCAAAGCTGGAAAAGACAAAGCGACCTGAAGCTGTTTGAGTATTTTGGAAAACGTGGGCATTGGATGATGTGTCTGGACCCACCTGTTGTATCCCTCTCTACTAATTTGCTGTATGGGCCACTATCCTGCAAATCTGGACAGCAAAAGCCATTGTGGTGAGCAGGCAGCTGTGGACAGTGCTGGTGGGCAGAAATTGCCTGGCACAACTGCACCAGCATAAGCCAGTGCCAGGGCTGGATCTCTGTTTCCAAATGGCAGCTCCCACTGGAGCCCTTGCCAGCAGCAGCTCCAGCAACAGATCATGTTTTGCACAGCTTAATGGGACGTGCTTTCATTGCTCCTGAGTGGAGGGCAACAAGGAGAGGTACTGATATGGGCTGTTCAGAGGAGGAGATTAATGAGTGAGCAAAGACCCTCCTTCCAAAGTGCCCCTTTTCACTCAGGGATCTTGTCTTTGGAACAGATGCACACCATGAGCATCTTCTGATCTCGGGGAAAACAGAATGAGATGGGAGCTGGTGGGAATGCAGCATCCGTCACCATGTTAAACATGCCAAGCTTGGTAAACCGCTGAGAGAGACCACAGGTGAAGCAGAAAGCTGTGAAAAGTCAGTTATGGCAGGGATGCTGCCTCTGTAGGTAGCTCCTGCCTCCTGCCTGGGGCCTCTCAGCATCAGGGGAAGCAATGCCAGTGAGGGACATACTCCGTCTCTCCTCCTATCCCCTCTGCCCTGGGAGGGAACTGCAAGAGCCGGATGGGACTAAGTGTGCATAGAGAGAAAGCTGGTCACCAAAGAGAAAAAATTCTACAGCATAGCCACTTTGCATCAGTGACGAACTTGGAACTGCAGAAATCATCTCAGTCACTGGGACTGAACTTGCTACAGTGTGCAGAAGAGAATTATAGCTAAGTCATAACCTCACCCAGGATTTGTAAACACATTCATGTTGTATTAATACCTCCTTCAATTTCTACCCCTCCCCCTCTTTCCCCCTGAGATAACAGATCAGTCTGCATCTAAAACTCCATTTCACCTAGGCAACAGAATATAAACTGAGCCCTTGAAAATCAGATATCTCTCCAGTGCTATTCAAATGCCTCTACACAGAACAAGATGCAACAGATCAAAATCAGCTGGTTGTCATTACATGCCACTCCCTGTCAAGATAGCACCCAATAGCTTAGCAGACTGAGTGCCAAACCCCACAATAGCTAGCATCCTGCTGTGCAAAGTTGCCACAGGCCCTCAAAGCAATAAAAATCCTATGAAAACACTGACCAGAGGAAAAGAAGGAAAGACTGCATGAAGGACAGAGCAGGTTGCGAGTGCCCATCAGTGGGGAGATGAGTTTATGTCCTCACCCAGCCTGGGACCTCCTTCTGCTCTTGGTGGATGTCTGTGGGAGCTGGGAGCTTGCCCCAGCGCCTGGAACATCCTCCGTGCTGGTTTGTCTTTCATGCTTTCTTTTCCCAGCTATCATATATAAGTACACATATTTAGATAAGTAGAAGATATTTTCACTTCATTCTCCTTCTCCTAGCAAAGCCTCATGCCTCTTCAGGATACCATTTAGAATGGCCTCAGTCTTAAAGGAAATGGGACTAAAAATGACACAGAGTTCTTCTCTCTTCTAAAAAATATACCCAAGAGTAATCCCAGTAAATGAGCGGATTTCTATCTCCCTGGGATTGGTGTGAGTGGAAAACCTCACTGATTATTTTTCTGTGGGGAAAAGGAGTTACACCAGGATATCTCACCCCACACTGTGACTCTTATCTCTATTGAATTGTTTCTACCGCTATGATCAAGTGACAAAATTTGCATCCTTACAATTGAAGGACCCCCGCAATTTAAAATCCCTGGCTAGTCTGATCCCTGAAAGGAGTGTGGGAGGTGGAGTTGCCTGGCTGAGGTTGCTGAGGTTTGGTCTCTAATGCATTTAGTTGGCTTTTGCTAGGTGCCCATCTCCTTAGTCACTGGATATGCTGCAGGCACAGTTTTCCAGGTAAGAGATACACAGCACAAGCCTCAGTAATGTAAGTTTTAAGCAGTGTTGGCTCCCTGGGATTTGTGGGGGAGGGAAGATTACAAATAATGTCTTTGGAGACAAAAACAATGCAGACAGAGAGAGACAGATTCCTCCCACTGCTTCTCCTGGGCTGAAGAAAACCCACAAACACAACTGAAAGCAAAGAGAAAGCTTTTTCAAACAGAAGTCTCCAGGAGCGAGGAAGCCAGCCATGAAACATGTAGATATTTAAAGTGACACAAGAGACCTTCCGATACGTTTCTAACTCCCTTGAAATCTCTGGCAATGACTCTTAGACGTAAATATCCACTTGGGCCAAATATGAGTCATTACTTTCACTTTGCAAGGCCAACCCAGCAAAGCAGTAGTTGTTCTGTGGTTAAATCTCTTACTAAATCTCTTATTGTGTTTTCAGCCCTTCACCAGTGCAGGTGACTTTCCCTGTACATCCTGCAGACACAGTGAAAGTGGGTGTGATTTTGACCTTAATGTATGGGTGGACTTATGATCATGAGTTTGGGCTGGTACAAGATGAGGTCTGCTTCCCCAGTGGGAGATGCAGAGGCTTCTAGTAAACAGGGATGTGTTGCCAAAGTAACAGCCAGGAATGGGAAATGGGGAGATTTTTCCTGACTAGCTGTGAGTCCTTTCCTCCCTCCCACAATGTGTTGTGGGAAGGAAGACAGGGCTGAGTCATGACCATACTGGACCAGAGGAGGAGGGACAGCAGGGGGCATGGAGTGGAGGAGGAGTGAGGAGCACAGTTTCCTGCATACTCGCACTGCAAAATCTTTGGCTAGCTGCACTGAAGAGTTAAACAAAAAATGGAGATAAGCTGTTTAAATAAGGATAAGCCTTTTGACCTACTCACCTCATCACACACACATGCACATTACACTTACCAGATGTACCAAACCACAGAGAACCTGAGAATTTCCCCAGTGGCTAAACTATCACTTCTGCCTCAGCCAAACAAATTTTGTCATAAGGACACTTTACGAAAACAAACAAACAAACAAACAGAAAAAACCCCCATGACATAGATGAGCGAAAAAATAGCACTTTTCTGTCTGAGGAACCTACAGGGCTTTGAAAGGCAACAGTGTACTCCACTAAGCATCCTGACCTCCTATCTCTGTAACCCTGACATGTCAGGGTATCCTTCTGAAGGACAATTATCAGAGTCTAAAAGTCATATGAGGGTCTAATCCTGTGCAGAACTTGTGGTCCTTAACACTCACATGCCTCACGAGGATCTGAAGGCATTCAAAATTGTGGGATTTTGCTGGGATGAGGCCAGACAGCTTCTCTCTGGCTGGTGCCTAAGAAACCAGAAGGCAGGGGGATGGAGAAGAAAGGACCAGAAACCTGGGCTAGGGACAAGGGCTGGGAAGGAGAAGTGATGGCAGTGACAGTAGTCCAAAAGATAGCTGGCAATTATGGAGATGTTCACACAACAGGCAGCAGCCTCATCAGATTGCAGCAATGCATCCCTAGGTCTGCTGAGAAGGCAGGGTCTCCTGCACAAATGAGCAGCCCTTTTCTCATGGCCATCTGCTCCGAACACGATGGCGAGCAAGTGGTCAAGGAGCAGGGGCTCCAAGTAAGGGGCATGGATGATAGGGCTGTATGCACAGGGTCAGAGATGCAAGGGCTGGTTCTCCTGACTCCACACGTTTGTGTGCTCACTAGGTGAGGGAGAGCAGGACAGGAGAGAGTTAAACATAAAATTTACTGAAAGCTTCCTCCCTGAATTGTAGAAATCTTTTACTTATTCAGACATTTTTTTTCCACTTTGAACGGTCTTTGTACAGTGTTAGTTTTCCTAGTCAGCTCATATTTGCTACTGATCCTTTTTATGGTCGCTGCATATGAAAAAGGAACTGGATTTAAATGCATCAGTTTCTTCGCTCTACAGATCCATACTCTGCAGGTAAACAAAATGAAACAAAACAAAACAAAACCAACCAAGAAGGCATAGGCTAATGGTTTACTTACAAACAAATAATCTTTCCTGTTGGTGACCAGCACAATTAGCGGTGGGAGAGGGGATCATTTGTCTTGCAGGCAGGTGTTTGCTTACCACTGAGAAGCAGCTGATTGCGCCGGTATGAAGCTGGCAGCTGACCAATGTCTTCTATCCTATGGCTCATTACCCGGGAAAGGTGACCAGTGTGATAGAGGCTTCCCACAATGATGCTGTGCAAGTACATGGGTTCGATGAAGGAGCTGAGGAGAGCACCTTGGAGCCCAAGGATGTTCCATCTGGAAAAGAAATTCAGAAGCAATAAAACACATGGGTGGAGGAATGGCCACAAGAGAGATGCCCTGGGAAAATGAGCAAAGGCCAGCACATGGTTGGAGGGATGAGGTATGAAAACACTCCCGTCCCTGTCCTGAGGTGCATAAAGCATTGCACTGTTGGGTTATTATACACCCATGGACTGACAACTCCTTTATGATCATTTTAGAGTACTGTGATGCCACTGACTCAAGGGATATATTTCTGTCTTGTGTTATTGCAAATAGAGGCTTCTTGTTGAGAGCTATTCTTTATAAAAGTATTTTCTGTTTTATGAACATTTATTCAGCATGTCTTCAGCATAATCTTATTTTTTTTCCTGCATCTATACTTTTACTCTTACAATGGTAGAGCTAAAATGAGTGCTTCTGCTATTCTACCATTTGGCATACATTAGTACCATCCCCTCGTCATACAGCCAAGGTAACGTGTCTTAGGTGGCCAAAATTCCCACAGGATTGTTGTGAATAATTTTCAAAAGCCTCACAGGTTGACATGTCCTTACACAAATGATCATGCAGATACGAAGGTGTCCATAAGAAACAAATCCTGTTCCTGAACACAAAAGAAAAAAAAAAAGGCTTGCACTTTTAGGTAATTTATTTGTAACCAATAATTTGACCTGCTCACAAGTGTTTAGAGTGATGGATATGTGTCAACCTGTTGCTGTGCTAAAGGTGCAACAGAGTGATGGTGGAAACACTGGGGCCTTCAATCTGTTAATGACCATGAGCTCCATACTGCTGATGTTGGATTTTCTGCCAGAACTGTTCTGCATTTTAATAGCCTACGCATTTTTACGTTAAGCTAGCCACAAATATGACAGGGTGCTCACTCTAAATTCTTCAGGGGACAAGTAATTGGTTAAAAAGTGGGATAATTAAGAAGGAGAATGAAGTCACGATGCAGTTATCTTCTTGGAAAACCTATTTAGCTCAGCTCATCTAACTAGAAGTTGTTCTCCACCATACAAGTACTAGCATGCTCTCTTACAGTTGGATAATATTTTTATAGAAGTCAAATGCTGTCAATCTGTTTGAAGAGCTTAGAGTTCAGGAGTTCGAACTGAAAATGCTTTAGAAAATGTAGTTTTGGCTCATAAACCAAAACACCGACAACATTTGGAATTCTGTAGCTGTCTGAAGAAAAAGGTAGAGGTGCCTGCTATTTAAGGCAACATCCAGCGGCTGCCATGCTAAATAATGTGTTTAAAGCACAATCTCCATCAGCAGCAAGCATTATGTAGCTAATTTCTTACATCATTGTTCTTTCCATTAATTAACATTTCTCAACCGTTAGTGCAATTATTGCAGTGCCTCTATGCTGTATGTCTCTTTTCATGATTAATAAGGAGTCATTATATTTCCCTTTCCTGAAGCAGTCAATTAACACGGAATACTTTCCATTAATTACTGAATGTTTAAAACCAGCATGCTGTACCTGGAGAGCAATCTGCTCTAGGAACCTGTGACACCAATTGCTTTAAAAAGTTCTCTTTAAATTTTATTCCAAAAACACAAGCAATTTAGCTGGCTATATTAATTTGCCTCCGAAGCAGGGCTGTGAATGAGAAACATCTTTTAATCTCATGCAAGAAAAGGCAGCCATCTGGCTGCTGAGGATTTCAGAGTCAGACTCTCCCTGTCTCCCTCTGTAAATGCAGGTCATTAAAGTAATGTGTTCATCTACATAAAACTCAAATGGAATATAAAAGGTAATATTTATATACAAACAATTTAGTCCCACAATTTAAACAGTCATTGGTTTTATGAAACATTTACTTTAGTCGATCAGATTTGCATAACTTCATTTGGGTAGAAAAAAAAAGCGTGGTCATTCCTGCAAATAACATCACTTTAAAGGAAAGAGCTAGCTGCCTCTTAGAGTAAATATCTTATCATGATGCAAAATTAATAATGCACGCTTAGGAAACAGAGTTGCATTCAGCTATCAGTACTATGCCTCTGACTAGCGAGTAAAAAAATTAGACAGTGACATCTTTGTCCATATGGAAACTTGTAAGATATCAACGTTGTTTTCCACATTTGACATTTCCTTAAAAAATCCAACTTGTATATTTGATTGAAGGAAAGAAAAAAAGCAGCTAAACAGAAAAACAACATATGTTCAGCATTTGAATTTTCGCAATATTGTACATCACAAGAGATCATCTGAGCTTTATTTACCTAAATAGGGGATTGTGTTCAGATCATAAATTACAAAGTAATAACGACTATTTAATTTAAATTCTTTGCAAGGAACCTGTCTTTTCTTCAGAGATATTTCTCTGCCTAATTCTGAACATGTTCATCCTAGTGTAAAAAGCGATTCAGATGTCAATGGAATTACATTATTTGAAATCATAGTATAAACATGATCAGGTCATCCCCTGTGTATTAAAAGCATTTCATAAACATTAATTAATTCTCACAATACTGCTGTGAGGTAAACCCCCATTTTATACACCCCGTGGATCCAAGACAGAAAGGCAGGATGATCTGCTGAAATGTGCTGTGCTGTTTGGAGTCAGAGCCAGTCCATGTCTTCTGGATACAATGGTTGTTCCTTGAGGCAACCCAGTTTTCCCATCCCAAGAGAAGACCCAAGCAGGCGTAGGGAGCAATGAGACTTCTGTATCTGCCATGATGGGTTTTGATTTCAAGGTATAAGCAGATACAAGATGAACTGGACAGAGGGCCAGACCGAAAAAAAAGAAGGGAGAAGAAGCATAACAGAGAAAACAGGGCATGAGAGCAAGCCATGCCTGACGGGTACAAGGTGGTGTTTAAAGAGACCGTCCCAGAACCAGACAGCATCCTACAGTAGAAAGGACAGAAAAATCAGAAAATATGCTGGCATCGAGAAGGCAATATTCGGTGGGGACTGCCTGCCAGGTCTTCTTGAGCAATGCCAAGGCTGGTGTCCACCATGGGGGAGAAATGCCATGAGGGTGATGGCAACACCACCTGTGCATTGGCTGCTTCCCAGTTAGACACAGCACTGTTTTAGCAATACCCATTCAGAGAAGAAAGTGAAAAAGCAGAAAAGGAGCTTTGCTTTCAAGTCTAGCCCAGGTTTGCCAAAGCGTTTGGCCAGTTGTTTCTTTCTGGAAAGCAGCCCTGGGTATATGCATGAATCCCACTAAGTCAGCACAAGTCCTAGGAAAAAAAGAGTTCTGGTGTTGAGCTGGCCAAAGCAAGACCCTTGCACTGCCACGATTGTCCTTCAGAGTACAGTGAAAGTACATTAATGATGGGGAAAATACTTGGTTACTCATTCTGCTTCTGTTCTATTGATAAAAAGACCTACCTTGGAGGGCAACCAGTTCAGTATTTTGCATAAACAACAGATCTAACTGACAAATATTTGGGGAAAGGTCTTTTATCTGTATATTGTTCATCCCTTGACCAACATATGTGACTAAAGTACTGACTCTGTCCTTTGATAAATGAACACCTATTGCATTATTTGTAGGTAGGTGATAAGGAAAGATCCATTGGAGCGACAGTGAATCTATAAGGGTGTTCATTTTTGAAGGAGCTATTGCTCTGTAGTCTAATTCAGGTCGACGAAAGTAGGTGTGTTCCCATCTGTAACAAAGTGCTCTCTTCAAATGTGGCTTTTCAAAATAAAATAATTATTCAGAGCAATGCAGCGTTGCACTTTGGGCCCTCAATATATCAAAATGACTTTTCTTGCTATGAGGAAATATGCTGGATCACTCTGAATTTTCTTAATTGTGCAAAATTTTAAGGGTTGTTTTCAAGGGCACGCATCTCTCTAATAACTTATAAGCTGTGTGCTTCACAATAACCCTTTCAATAAAAGTGAAAATCAACCCACTGCTCCCGTAGCCACAGATCTTGTTTTAAAAAAACCCCAAATTTTCAGCGAGCAGGATCAATAAAACCAAATGCCTCCCCTTTTCACTTAAATATGGGAGGTTTTGGTGCTTTAAATGGAAGGAAAGCATACCCTTCCTTTTGTTCAAACAGCAGATATTACTGCACTGTTTACAAAGACAAAATCCTATGTCTAGTTTTCAATATAGATAATCCTTGAACAAATATATTTTTACCTGTTTGTCAATCATGGAAATGCCAGGAACGAACTGGGAGGCATCCCAGAGCAGGCAGCCTTTCTTTAATTAGACACTGTGCTGCCCTGGATGTGAGTTGGGTGGGGTCATCCCCCCGCCATGCAGCCCTTCTGCAGCTCACACACTTCTGGCAGCCCAGGACCACCAATGAGGTGTGTGAGGAAATATGTCATCAAGTCATATCCACATCACAGCCCCCACACCTGCATGCTATCTCATCTCACCATCCCAGTTGGTTTCAGCCCTTCCCCAGGAACAACTGAAATATGGTGTGCTGGGCACAGTTGGGCTGGGGCTAATGACCACCAGCAGCTGCTGGCCTGAGCAGCTGGGAAGGGCCACACTTGTGGTAAACAACCCAACCAGCCAATGGGTCGATACCAGATAAGTCATCCCCCTTGCATAAGGGGAGGGCTGGCTAAACACAGCTCCCTCTTTTACAACCGGTTCCAGTCTGGGGCTTGAGTCTGGCTGGTGCAGGGACGGATCTATGTTTTGGGTGTAGGTAGGTCTTATGGCCTCTATTACCTTCTTTGCACATTATTCTATCAGCATTATTGTTGTTTTTCTTCTCTCTGTGTTGTTCTGTTAAATTGCCCTTATCTCAACCCGCAGAGTCTCACCTTTTTTTTCTTCCTGATTCTTCTTCTCATCCCGCAGCAGGGAGTGTGGAAGGGGTGGAGGCAGCTCTATGAGAACAGCTGCGTGGTGTTTAACTGTCAGTAGAGGTTAAAACCCACAACATATGGATAATAGAAATATTGAGGAAAGGTCTCTGGGGCAAACCTGCAGAGATGCAAAGGGCTGCGGCCTTACATGAATCTGCACATGGCTCCTCACCGGTCTCTGAGATGTGGTGTTATCAGCTGGAGCCCCTTCACTGAGTATTTCCAGCATTGTTTTTGCATATAGTGTTGCTCAAAGCTGAATGCTGATCTCCTTCTGCCCTTGAACCCCTTTGACAAATCCACATGATCTTTCAAACATCTCAGGGAGCTGTATCCACCTGCCATTGAAGTTTGGTGAGACTGAAGTGTCTCTTTGGGACCTTTGGAAACCTTGCCCATTAAAAAGCACTGCTGATGATTTCCAAAGCATACTTTGTTAAGACTTTTTATAAAAGGCACCCTTTTTTGCTTGTTATTAAGAGCTTTAAGTCTTATCCACTTGGTATGTTGTTAACCTTCTGTATCACAGTTTCTATTACCAATATTTCCAGCTATGCTTCACACAATATAAATTGTTATTCATGGTGGCCTGTGCTGAGTAGAACACCTGTGGTGCTCCTATTTATATGACCATTTAGCTATTATTGGTTTGGAAACTGGAACTAGTACATTAGTTTTTGATCTGTATTTTAACAGTAGGTGGTTTATATATGTTTTCTGGAACGTGCTTTGTGGTGAAAGATTTAAATTGAAATCTCTCAGAAATTGAAGTCACACAGAAAGGGGTTAAGAGGGAGAATTACAAATCAAGTGCACAAATCATCTCTAATTGAAGATCTGGCTGTGTTAATTGATTTTCATTTACATTAATATGCAGCTTTTGAAGTAACTTTTCTTAAGAGTTACCTTGTCAGGCTCAGTCTTCTGTTAACAATGGCTCCGGTCGGCAGGCTAACACTAAAATAGATCTAAGAATGCCAATTTCCAACACTGACTTTTAGTCTTGCATTTTTCTATGCTACATTTAAATACAGCTTAATGTGCTCAAATCACCTTGTAAAATGCTACTTCAAACTCCCACTGCTAATTCCTGGAGCAGTGTCTTAAGATTATGCTATGTTGCAATACTTTGAACACATTCTCAGTAAAGATTCCTTCCTGTTCTCTAGCTCATGAGCCCAAATAATCCACAGACCTTACCCATTGGTCAAGAACAGACCATCAACGTTGTGATGCAAAGTTTGGAGGTCCTTTGTTACTGCTTGTGTCATTTTTACAGTTGAGGTATAATTGCAACGTTCAAGGTCTTAACCTCTGGGCTTAATGTCACGGTTTTTTTGAAATATGAGAAAGCGGATGACCATTAACCTGGTGGCAATAAAACACACAGTCTTTTAAAGGTGACCTTTTGAGAAACAGTAGTCGGAAAACAATTTTAAGGCCAGAGCTTAAAAAATAAACACTGAATTCTGGCTTTTATTTGATGTAAAAAGACAGTGGTTCTTCCCTCCAAATCCGGCAACCTGCAGAGTACATTCCCCAAGCCTGCATTCTCCAAGGGCACTTCTCCAAGAGAAGAAGTGCCACAGCTAATGCATTTGCAAGTATGTCTATACACTGTTACAGTGTGTAGGTGCAAGTTTGATGCACAGAAAGCTGGCATCTCTCTGAAGTCAATGCATCAGCTAGATACCCAGTGAGTGTGAACATGCTCTACTTTGGCCATGGCTTAAGGTCTTCAATCCCCTTGCTAAGGTCTATCAAGGAAGAAGCTCTTGAGGAAGAGTAATGCACTGCACAACTCTTTAATAGCGTGTCTGTATAAGAACTAATTTTTTAAATAAACCTTCGTGTTGAGTGCTCAGACTAAGATCCTTAAAATAATTTGCATTCACATGGTAGTGGGGGTGATGTTGTGACATAGGACCTGGGAATGCATGCTGATGCTATTGGTCTGCTGTGCTGTGGAGTGCTCTGGTGGCCTTCTCCACGTGCTCCCAGCACTATTGCACTTCTCTGCCAAACCACAGGTAATGACAGCTGTTAAACCTTCCTGTGCAGCTATTCAGGAGGGAATGCCTTGCTATTTGGGATTAGCTGATGCTGGGAGAAATAATTTCTCCAGTTTCTCAGCGTGGAAGAAGAGGAGACACAGATGCTGCTGCTGCTATGTACAAACCTGATGAGTTCAGAGCGCAGAACAAGAAACTTTATATAATAGGGAGGTAGGTGTTGTCAGACTGAGGACATGGTGCACGTAGGGGATGAGCTATGGTGGAAGGAGGTGGGCCTGAAGCTCAGACAGTGTCTGCATGAATCAGAAGACAAAGCTTCTGGAAGTGAAGGAGATTTCTGTACTCTGTGACAGACCAAATTTCTCCTATGTGTCCACCCAGCGGGGTAAGAGAAGTGCACCGTTCTGTAATGTTTTGTCCAGCCTTTCACATTTCTTCTGCTATAGGAATAAGAAGTAGATACATTTGTGAATTCTCGTTTTATATATGCATGCATTTGCTTGTGTGAACTATCACCTGCAAATCTGGCATACATGTGCACACTTTGCGGGAAGCCAGCAGCGTTGTGCAGGGGAGAGGAGAAGCTCAACACTGAGCTGGGTTTGTGCAGCTGGAGACCGTGTCACTGAAGGGGACACAGAGCTGATGTTCCTGATGCTGCAGGGTACTATTGGGGTGCAACAAATCCCACCCCTGCAGCTAGTAGGAACCTGAGCACTTCAGTCCTCACTGATGTGAACATTTCTGAGGGAACGTTCTGAGACAGATTTGATGCCAAACCTTCCTAATACTTGGTTATTGCATCTGGATCCTCCAAGAGGAGCTGAACTTGAGATATCCTTGTTTTTTACCTAAATGTGTGTGTTTGTGTGTGCATGCGTGGCTCTGTGTGTGTGCACATATGTCTGCTCCTGAACAGCAACTGCAGAGACTTCCATGAGCAGCAGCATTAACCTCATGCTGACCTAATAAGAAAAAGTATGAGCTGCTCCTGCGTCCAGCCTTAGGGTGAGGAAGGGAGATGAAAAGAGATTTAATTTGGCCCATTGTATGAATGGCTTTGCTGTCGCAAACCCCTTAATTTCTCTTAGGGCTGTGATGTCTCTGCTGACACAAAGGTTTTAATATAGAATATGATTAGCATCAAGAATGTATTAAATAACACTTTATTTTCCCAAATTGCTTATCATTTTAAAAATAATTTTGCTCATGAATCTGCTGCTTTTTCACAAGTGTATACAGTGAAAGTACAAGTGCTGCAGTGTGAGACTCACAGAAGTGAGTGTAAAAACTGACACTCTCTTAGGGTGGGTTAGCTGGGGATACACAGAGCCCAGACTTTAAATTTGCACATAAAAATGCATAGGGTTTTAAAGCCAGAAGGAAACACCAAGATCTAGTCTGAATTCCATTATAATGCAGCCACAGAATTTCACCTCACAATTCCCTGTCTGAGCCAAATAACATGAGTATTCATGCCAGAAGTGTTTGTGCTTTAATTCAGTAAGGGAATAGATACGATACCAGCTTGTTTATCCTGCAATCTCAACAAAGCCACAGAACCCAAACGATGTGTACCAAGCATCAAATTCTCTCAAACTTGTGGTGATAGTAATAAAAATTGCTAAATGCCTTTGAATAACAAATAAATTTGATTAAACCACTCTGCTTATGGCTATTCTGTGAGCAAGAAAGAACATAAATTGTTAGATGCATGATTTATAGAGTATTATTTGCTTTTCTGAGTAACTCTCACCATTCTTGGGACTTTGATATTCTGATAGCAATGTCCTCTGCAAATAATGCAAAATGATGCATATTTCAGCAGCTACTGGCTAGGTTCTTTAGAGAAAACATTCTCTAATAGCTCAGTGCTCCTGAGGGGCTTTTACAAGCAATAAAATATATTTTTTTGGTCAAATCTTGCTTACACAAACATGAATTTCAGCTTCAAAGATCTTTTTTTCTCATTGCACGACAAGACCAGGTGATGTGCCACTGGATTCCTGCATCCTGCAGACATTTGAAGACTGCCTCCCTGGTAGAGGAAATATTCAGAGTCTGAAGTGTGGCACAGAAAACACCTACTGATGTCTTAAGCAGGGGCAGTAGTGGGGAAAAGGCCCGCTCATGGTAAACTCCTTGTCCACTGAACTCCTTTCCTGCC
This sequence comes from Todus mexicanus, assembly GCA_013389965.1. Classification (NCBI taxonomy): domain Eukaryota; kingdom Metazoa; phylum Chordata; class Aves; order Coraciiformes; family Todidae; genus Todus; species Todus mexicanus. The sequence continues at coordinate 24,665 of WEIS01061453.1, read as the reverse complement.
TGTACTTTCTATGGCCAGAGGAAAAGGGCAGTAGAAAACAGCCCTGTAGATGTTGATATAAAGATCAGGTGAATGCCCCTTAAAGATGAGGGCAATAGGGATGAGAGTTGATCATAGGTCTGATTTAATGTGGTAAACTGAAATTTGGGATCAAATTCATCGAAGGTGCTATATCCAAACCTCTTCTCACCACTCTTTGCTAAGCTCTACATAAAATTAATAGCAGCTAAATGTCTCCAGCAATGTTTCCACTAGTGGCCGGCTCTGAGGGTACTGCTTATTTTTTGCCATGCAAGAGATTTTTTAAAAAAATATTCCCTGTGTTATTAGTGCTTTGTTTTCAGTAGCACAGTGGTTCTGAAACTTAAAACTTGTGAACCTAGCTGAAGTCATGCCACAAACATATGTAATTAGGAGCCTGGTGGAAATAAAATTGAGAATGAGGTCTTACAATGTGAATGCATCTTGAGAAGGAGAGGAAAGGCATGACCTCCAAGTTCAGCCGGGGTTGAGAACATCTCCAGATAGCCTTGGGCACTCTCTCCAGAAACTTGCAGACCCTTCACCATGGTATATGTCCTAATGATGCCCCCAGCACCCTCTGGACTCCACTTACTCTTCTCAGTTAGTGTCCCTTGTGAAAGGTCTTTCCACCATCCCCCCTCCCATCTCCACCCCTTTCAACTCCATTCTGTCTCCTTTATTAACTTCGAATTTTCCTCCTCAAAATCCCTGTTTGGACTACTTTTGTCTGATTTCCAACATTTCTAGTTACTGGAGCTGCCTGCACCAGACCCACAAATAACCTATTCTATGATAATTTGCCATGCCTATCCTTCCCTATTATAGCAAATGACGATTCCCTTTTCCTTGTAACCTTCATTGATTTCTGAATCTCTGGGCTTTCTTGATCTTTTCTCTTCATCTGCTAATTCAGCTGTTGTTCTACCCATTTTCCCTGTACCGGAGCTCTTAACCTGACCAAGGAGTCCACAGAAACTGGAATTGCCCAAACTTCCGAAGCATTTGTAGTGCCACACCACCACCACCATTTGTACAAACATTACTTTCCCCCCCCCTTTTTCTNTTGCCAACATTTCCTTCCCCCCCCCCTTTTTCTTACTCTCTTTTCTAACTGTCCCTTCTACTGGTCAGAGTAAATTTTTGCAGTTCAACACAGGGAATAATGATTGCTGATTTTTTTTTTTTTTGGTCTAGGAAAATCCCATGCCCATTTAAGTTATGTATAATAAACATTGCAGTAATTCATACATATTGCAATAGTAATAACAATATCAAGCATGAGATCTACAAGATTTTTTGATCCAGGAAGAACTCTGTGGTAGATTCTTTCTCTTCACAGACTTTAATGCTGTTTAGGTATGTGGCAACAAGGAAAGGTTTCACTGAAAGTGCTCAGCAGATGTGCTTGGAGAAAACTCAGCTTCTGAGAGTGTGCATTACAGTCAAGATCCGCATTGATAGCAAATGTAATATTGTTTGCAAAGCTGATATTTAATTCATCGGCTAATGACATTCAACACCATGGATAGTGCAGTATTTTCATTCCCAAACTTAGATTTGTTTATTTTTTTGAGTCCATTTGAGTCTGAATTTGGAAAACCCAACTACATCTAAAAAGAGTATTGGAGATCTGCTGAAAACAGTTTGGGTTTTCTGTAATCTCTTTATGAGTACATGAAAACATTATAGCAGAAGTTGCTCTTTATCCTTCATGCAAACACAACAATTGTGACAATTACACTTAGCAGAGGGCAGATTTTGTGTCTGCTAGTATTTCCATTTGCTGGTTCAGTCAAATATTTTTCTGCCCAAATGGCAGGTTTTGCCAAGCCTACAGCCTAATTTAACTTCAGCAGGTCATCCTGTTAAAGCTACGAGCAGAATTTATGTATTTGCATTAAGCAAAAGCTTTATGCTTTTTGAAAGGTTATGTATATATTGGCCTTTAATACTTGGGCCAAATTCTTGGCTGATGTAATTTAACTGACTTCTTAGGTATGATATTCCAGCAGTGAATTTGATCATAACATTTACATTTTTATAGCTATAATGTAATGCATTTTACATGTAGTGCTGCATCTATAGCTAATGCACATAATGCATATATAATTGTGAGCATAAGTATACATGCATGTATAGATATATACTAAAAGGATAAATATGCATGCATCCAAATGCACACACTTTGGTTTCAGTGTGTGATGGCCATCATTTGCTATTAGTTAATGCCTAAGATCAAGAATGGTGAAGATGTTTACATTTTATATGCCACCATGAAATAATTATGAAATATTTATTATATGGCAGTTATTCTACATAAATATACATTTTATTTATGGGGCAGAGCGGAAAGCCACAGAGGGGGCTGTGGCATGAAAGTTCTGCAGCGACATTCAAAATGGTAGTAATATTCCTAGCAGCTTTTAGGGCCCTTCATCCAACAGGGTGACGATGAGCTAAGTTCATCTGCATGATGGCTGATTTGCAAGTTTTGGGGTAAATGATCCAATAAGAGCACAGTGGATGTATTTTATTTGCACACTGAAATTCTATTGGCAAAAATGCTGCAAAGAGAGTTTATATTTTTGCTACACTGTAAAAAGCAACTAACGACCCATGGAGAATTTGGAAAAATGTCCTATTTAAGTTCCATCCTATTTATATGGTCTGGTTTTGCATACAAAGGAGGTCTTTGTTTCCTTGGGGTTTGTCAGCACCTGCTAGTTATTCCCCACCAGTAGCCATAGTTCTGTGTGACATCAAACTTCATTTCTACATGCAAAGAGTTGTGTGATGTATATGCATCAGGTACCTGGCAATTTTGTCTGTGCAAGACATGGTGATGAGCTGCTCTCCCAGCAACACGCCGTCCCACGTCTGAGCTGTGTTATGACACCGGACAGGTATGGTTCCTTCTCCAGACTCAATCTTTGTTCGGAGGTGACCACGGTATTTTCTCACTATGTGCTTGCTGCTGTTCACTGGGCAAAATAAACACAAGAATAGTAATAATTAAATGTTTTTAGAAAGAACCTGAGACGCTGTGTTGATGCCACAGCTTGCATTTGCAGAACCACCTGTGGAGGTCCTTTAAATTGGATGCAAAATTAGATGATGTTAGAGCTTAAGAAAGCAGCTTGGTGGAGAAAAGTATTCACATCAATCAAAACTTTCACACAGTGCACACATTGAGCTCATGTTCCTGTTCCTATTCTCTGATATGTTTAAAAGAAGAGAGGTGCCCTGTTTTTTAAAGCAGCAGTACAATTTCTTGGTTTGAACCCATGCTTATAGGATTGAGCTGTGCCAAGGGAATATTTGGAAAACCATGGTTCAATAAACGTCATCAAAGACTCACTTGTGTGAAGCAGTCCAGTCCAATACTCTAGTGTGATATTCAGTGGCATTTTCTGAATAATTTCAGAACTGAGGTTTTGGGTTGTTATCACAATTTCACTGAAAGTTCTTAAAAGTTTGAGTTTTATATTCTGGATCAAAAGCAAATCAAAACTTGCTAGGTTTTCATGGCTTGCTTAAATTTCCTTTATAGTCTCCTAAGATTGAGGTACCCTCCTGCCTTGCGTCACACTGATACATTTTATGCCATTGCCATCTGTCACTTCAGTGACACGTATCTGAGTGCGAGGCAGCTACATTTAGGTTGTGCAGGGCAAGCAGCTAATGCACCTGTCCCATGCTGCATGGAACTTAACTCCTGCAGATCAGATATGCAGTAAGTGCAGGAGATAATGACATTTCTAAAGTAATTCACCATCATTTTTATGAAAAGAGAAAAACTGAAATTCATTATCAAAATCACTCTTGCTCTCTTTATACTGCTATTTTACCCCTGAGTATTTTGGTTATAAAAGAATAGCAAGAAAATTCAATGGGTCTACTCATTGTCTTACCGCTCAGAGGGTTTCCCTGGAGGCTACCTTCTCCGTGAAGCAGAGTTTTCACAGTTTCCCTCTAGCCCGAAGGAAAATAATGAAAGACTACATGACGGCCTTTACTTTCCAAGGAAAAGGAGTGCTGCTTCTACAGACATGAGGCTTTTGCCCATATGTCTACTGTCCTTTGTATTTTTCCATGGCCTGCCCCTCAGTTTGATCAGAAAACTTCTGCTTGAGAAGGTGACGCTCCTCAGCCCTCAGCAGGCTATGGGGCCACCTGTGTTCCTGGCACCGAGTAACCTGGGGGTGTCATGGGCTGATTGAACCTCTGGCCATGAGCAGCTGGCTTTGTGCACACTCCCAAGCCATCCACTTTCTCTATCTCATTTTTTCCTGTCTTTGCTTTGCACATTTGTTTTCTGTGCAGCAGACCTTGGTGGAAGCAATTGATTGACTTTAGCTGCTGCCAATGCATGGCTGACAAAAAGGGAACAGGAAAATAAATCGCTTCAGCCCATTAGGATTAGTGGAGGTAGCGAACACGTGTAGAACAGCAGCGTCAGCTGTGATCTGCCAGCAGATGGGTGGCTGAACCCCCACAGATCATTCCTTTGCTTCTTTCCTGCTTTTCTGAAATTTAGAGGTGAGGATATGTGTGCCAGCAGTGGGCTAGATCAACTGGCCATAGTCAAAACCAATTCCCACCCAAAACTAGGCTCTATCATGTCCAAAATGTTTACAAATACTGCAAGGTTTGTTTGTGCTGCTTTGGCAACTGAGTCTAGGGGAGAGTGGTTATTGCACTGTCATCCTCTTCAGCAGCAGTGTTCCAGTAGGGGATGTAAGAGGTCTTTGTGCTCAGCTGTTACAGAGCATCTCACAAACTGAGACACTGCAATAACCAACAGACTTGGAGTACTGTAGCTTCTCAAGCTTCAGTTCTAAGTGAAATGGGGAAGAGCCAATGGAGACATAAAAAAATTCAATAAGCAAAAATGCCGGAGTCTCCGAAATATCTCAGATCCTTGACCATTCAAGTTTCTGGGCTGCGCCAACACTGTTGGAAAAACATTTTCATGGCCATGTGTGCTGATCCTGTGTATATCCCTCTTGTCTGTGGTGCCTCCTGCAGTATTGTTCAGAGAAGGCTCTTTGGATGGGATTACCTATCTGGGAACCAGTCCATATTTTTCTTGGGACTCTGCAGGCAAACTTGTTTTTTAAAAACTTCAAGCCATGGTGAGCAGTATTTTTTATTATTAAAAACCAGAGTTGTGGGGAAGGAACCACGAAATTTGGACAACAAAAGAAGAAAGTGATTATTTCTGCTAAGCAAACACATCTTACTGAGCAATAGCAAGAAATGTACAGCAAAAGCACTTTGCCTTAGTCTGCGCACACTGAGAACTGATGGCACGGCAGAGCTAGACCTCTGCCAGAGAAGCAGTGAAGGGTGTCTCAAGAGACTACTGCTGTTTCAGCAGGTAGGAAGTTTGACTTTAAGCACATCAGTTCTCTTTTCCTAAGCTTTCCCACAGGTATAATGAAGATAATGATGCTTCCTTCTTCTGCAAATTCAGTTAAAGGTACTGCTCAAAAACTATTTATAAAAACCAGATGCTATCCTTTCAATAAAGATCTACCATGGGAGTCCACCTGCTGGAAATCCCCCAGGACAAGATGAATTTTTAGTGTTCTTTCTCTATTGTTTATTTTTTAAGATAACATTTTCTCTTGCTACACCTTTCTCTATCCATTTCCCATCTCTCTCTACCTTCCTCTCTCTCTTGCAGCTTCCACTCTCACCCTCCCCTGGAGGTGTATTGCTCTCCTAGGTTACCCTTTTTCAGGCAGTTCACCGTGCTGATACACCTACATTTTGTGTACATGCAAAGGGACATGTAAATGCTAAGGAATTTTAGTGACTGTATCACAAAATAAGCGGTCCATGATTTATGTGACTTTGAGTTAAATCTGTAAATATTACTTAGTGAGGGGCAAAACATCCCACAATGTGTTGACAGAGATAAGGAGCCAGTTCAAGGGTAGACAAAGCAGAAGCCCTGCAAACAACTGTTGAGCGCTTGGGGAATTTAAAAGCATAAGCCAACAATTAGTGGGGAGAGGGATCTGAAATATTTCTGTGAGTTTGCAGGGTGTGCTTATTTGATTTTTTTATTTGTCTATTTGATCTTCTCAGTTTCCCTCAAAAGTGAAGGAAGTACAAAAGCAAAAGTGGTCATTATTATAGCATCTCAGCCCTCGCCTGCAAGTGCCAGAAGCTGAATAATAAAGTTTTTAAAAGCATTTAAGGAAGTGTGTGCAAGATCATCTCAGTTCCCAAATGCTCATATTAACTCAGCCCACATGTCAAACTTTGCTCCCTGTAATGTGTACTCTGCCCGGCATGCAGTCAAGCAGACAGCATTAGCTGATAGGATTCAGGCAGCTGTGGCCAGTGTACGCTCACCCTGGGACACACTTCCACAGCACTGATAAGGGGTTTTAGCTGCTCAACTGCTATTAAATTCAACGGATGGGTGTGACTAAAACCTTGTGCTCTACTGCCTGTCTCAGGCTGCTCGCTATACTGGGGTATAGCCATCACATGTGTTCCAAAGGATGATCTATAGCATTTATATAAAATACTAATAACCCAAAGCTCTGAATACATTCAGATTGACAATAATTAAATACATCCGGATCTGCAACTGCAACACGCTTCCTTCTTTTTCAGTATGTCATTAAGTAGCACAGGAAGATATAAATATCAAACAAAGAAAAAGATGAGGCGCTGTGTGTTTTCCACTGAAGCTGCAGACAGACTCTATCTCATAAGCTCCTTGCCAGCAGTAAAAACTGCAGTCCACTTGCTGGCACATGGATCATTTTAGAACAGTCTCAGAAATATATTTATTTATGCAACTTAAAGTCACAAACTGCAGCCTACTGCTGTTCTGTTCAGTATGATCAAAGCATCAGTGACTATAAGCATTTTTGATCTTCACTGTGCTGCTTCTCCAACTGCTTAATATCAACTAATTGCAGAGGAGAAGACGTCTTAGAATGCCACTTCAACCAGAACAAAATGTCAATTCAAACCAGAATTGGAAAGGACAAATTTAAAAATCATTTGGAGTGGATTTATGATGTGTGCTACACTCAGATGTGGAAATTACTCCTGAGAGCTCCTAAAATAAGAAGGTGCTGGATTGTTAATTATCGGATTAGAAAATTACACAGGTGCCTTGTATTTAAAATCAGTGAAACCTACTGATGTCAAGGCTCACCCCTTATTTTCGTATTTTCTTCAGGACCAGTTCTGGTTCAAATGGCAATGAAAAAAGCCACTCAATATTTATTATGAGTGAAGAGGAAATGGATGGTGATTAAACAGAATCACACGAGTAAGGCTCTGTCTGAAATTTTGCCTGACTGCCTCAGAGGTTCATTTTCTCTTTCCCTGCTTCATTGGAGGCTGTTTTCTCCTCGTGGAGGAAGAAATAAAATGGTCTATCTTGCATTTTTTTTTCAGTGCTGGACCCTCCACTCACCAGTGTGGTTTATAAAGCTTCCTTAGAGTGGTTTGAAACAAAGAGGTGGAAAGAGAAGTATTAACATCTGACTGCCTTTGTATTTTGATGTTTATTTGAGATGCACTTTTCTCAAGCAGACACTGAATCATATGCACAATATTACTATTTCTGGAAGTGTTGAAGTGAGCATTACGGCACTCTGAATGCTTTGGATGTGTCTCCTTTGCTGGGCAGGGTGGCTGGTCTAATAAATTTCTGCTATGCTGTGCTTTAGTGACCAGCAAAGAGTGAGGCTAAAATGCAATGGGGAAGCTTTGAAAAGCAAGAAGGAAGTCTGGATTTAGGAAAAAAGAATAGGTCCCCTCACAATGTGCAAAGGTGAACTGTGGCTTCCGAGGGTAGGATTCACCACACTGAGGGCTAGGCAGGTAAAAGCAGTGGTCTTGTCTGAGTGTCTTCAGAGCTGACTCTGTGGGAACTAGAGAGATGCATCTTTCCCAGGAAGGAACACAAGCACCTGGTTTGCAAGGATTAAAAGAACATTGAGGTGAATCCCTTAAAGTTGAGACAGGACTTTTCAACATAGACCAGGAAGCCTGTTGCATCTGAATGCAGCCCCAGGATGGATCTGCTCACTCCCAGAGGCACGTAGTGCCTACCATGTTGTGGCAGAGTTCAGTTCAGATCTGGGGTGGGATCATATGATTAAGCCCTACATACAAATACAAATACTGAATATATGTTTTACTTGAGAATGTTAGAAAACCTGGGACACCTGTAATTTGCAGAACTTAAATTAACATTTGAAATGGACCTTCTTTACCATTTCCCTCCTTCTGCATCTTTCCTGGCTGAAATCCTGGCTTTGGACAGCAATCAGGTATACTATGACCTGATAAAAGATGTTACCTTCACCATGTTCTTCTTTCTTCTCATCATTAATCATCAAATGACATTTTTCAGTCTTCTACTTCTTCCATAATTTTTCATCTGCCAATAGTTTCAAATGATGCACAGACCAGGTGTGAAAGCAAAGGCAATTTGCCCATTCATAAGTCATCAATATGTGGCATTTAACCCATCTTTCGTAAGAAAAATCAGTGATGGGAAAATTTTGAACTTTGAATCCAAAAGAATAGAAGGGAAATGACTGCACTATTTCTCCTGATGTGTTCTAAGCACATATTCATTAAATAATGACTTTTGATTTGATCTCTGTAGTTTGAGATGGTAACTGTAAAAGGGTCTAACAATGGTCATAGCAAAACTCATGACTGAATGTTTTAATGAACACTCTTCATTTTGGTCCATCAAAATGCCTCCATATGTTACTACTGAGGGGAAAGATTTCATCTGTTCCACTTTCATAAAGACTTTTTATTATTTTTGTAGAATAATATGAAATGTGTTGAATGTTTATCTTAGGGAGACGTGCTAGAATGCCTTTATGAAACTAACTGCTAGAGCAGAGAATGGCACTATGACATGTGAAATCCATTTTACCATTGGACTAGTTTCTAAGTAAGCCCTGGTCTCTTAGCAAGCTTTAATCCCTTCGGACAAATAAGAAAAAAACCCCCAGTACTCTGAGAAATAGAAATATGTACCCTACAAACTGATTTTCTGTAATGTCTGTCTTTGAGGAACCCCTGGGATCAAAACGTGACTAGTTAAAATTCTCTTCAAAATTGTTTGTGGGCAACAAAGCCATGCAGTGTTTCCCCTGAGAGTTATAAATAACTGTTCCAGACAAGGAGGAATGAGCAGTAGTGGGTCAGGCATGGAGGAGATCCTTCATGCCACCTACAACCCAGGCTGCAGAATCCAGCCTGCTCTGCAGTAGAGATACATTAGTATGTTGAAGCCAAAAGGTTTATCAGTGGAATTAAGATTCTATGCATGTGGCAATCAAGGAAAGTACAACTCAAACACTTCAAGATTATTATTTTTAATTACTAATTGCTCCTCTCATCTAGAATCAGATGTTCAATGCCACTGCTTTCGGAGTGCAGCTGCTCCCGCACAGAGCAAAGTCAAGTGATCTGGCAAAGGGCTGCGCTGACGCAGTGAACTCCGTCATGGAGAAAACTTCTGCCGCTGAAGCCTTCATGGGCCTTGCCACCAGTTAGAGAGGCACATTTGCTGGTCTCCAGCAATAATCAGCTCATCTTTGACCGTGTGGAATGCTGCTCCTGCTGCGCAGGTCAGCAGCTGAGCAAAACCAGAGCAGCGGCTGGAGGATGCGTGTGAAGAGCAAGATGCCCCAAAACCAGAGGCCAGTGGGGACTCGTTGTTCACCTGTGTCCTAAGCTATGCATCATTGTATCTTCTTCCTATTTTTTTATTTTCATTTTTTAATGAGAATATTTTCTATAAAGCTAGGTTTTATCTTTTAAATATAGTTTGTCTGAAGAACTGTCAACATCACTGGAATTGCCCATTTGGTGACAATTCTCTCCCCTGCCATGTTTTAATCAAAAAAGTTTACACAAACATAAAGGGAATGTGTTATTCATCATGACCCTCTTTCTTTTATCAACAAAACATGCCGTTATTCATGTGGCTTTAGGATTTTTATTGTTGTTTGGAAATTGAAATCTTCAAAAATGATTTAAGAAAAATATTGTGAAAGAAGTCAGCAAAATATGAAATCAGAAAATGAACCCGTGAGACAGAAAGAGCAGATATTTGTCAAGAGTGCTGAGAGATGTTCAGCCTCCCTGTGATTGGTATGAGCCCAGAGAGGCTGTGGTTCCTGCGGTATCACCAGGTGTATCCTAGTTCAAGTTCAGCTTCTGGAACTGTAGATGGAAATTACTGAGTAAAGTCCTACAATCTCTGGCTGCAGATTTTCAGTCTAGATCATCAAGAAATGGTTCCTGTTGGCCTTAAAAATCTATGGATTGTAATTGATACATTATATCTTATTGAGAACATTAATCACTGTTCCTTAAAGCTGTGGAAACTTGTTACCTTTTATTGTAATTTTACAGGTATGGAAACAGAAATGATCAGAGTACGATGGGCTAGTTGGAGAAGTACCAGCAGAATGATGGTTAGATTAATTTTTTTGTCACTCTAAGGCATCTCTCTTCAGATTTCCCCCTTCATAAGACTTCAGAAGTCCCACAGAGATCTTAACTGGACCTGGTGTTGCCTGACAAGCTTTGTAAAACTCAGCTCATGAGTTTCAGCTGTAAATTCCACTCAGTGGAAAGGTAAATTAGACCAAATTAGATATGAGTGGGTGTGGGTTTTGGCCACAGGAGTTTTTCCCAACTGTGTTTTCATCTCTTGCACCCAAAATATGTGCTGTAATTAGGTGCATATGTCTAGCAGGGCATGGGATGTTGGGGGTGGAACTGGAGCAGCTGTGTCCAGAAGCATGCAGTCTCTTTGCCCATGCTTCAAGGGACCTTGGAGAACCTCAGACATTATTATTCCTTGGGCTGGACAAACCTGGGGACAAACAGCTTTTCTTGGTGAAATTTTCTACTACTATTCTGAAAGCTTCTCAGCCATGGCCTTTTGCTGATTAATATAGCCTTTTTATCACATCTGAACATTGCGTCCAAATGCAGTGTTTTACAAAGCAGCAAAACTCATAACAAAGCAGAATCAATAAATACAGTGCAATTCCCTTTGGCAGCTCAAGCATTCTGTTAAAATTGGGATCTGATTATAGCTGCAGAAACCAGTTTTCCTCAATCCTAACAAACACATTTTGCTTTACATGAAAGATTTTCAAAGCTGTGGCCAATGCTAGCTTTGAGCAATCCATAGTTTCCAGCATATTCTTTCTCTTTTCCCAGATAGACACACACTGTGTCGCCACATCCTTCTAAAAAATCTTGTTTTCTACTTTAAAACTCTCCCTGAAACAACAAAACCCAAATAAGAAAAAGCAGCCAAGAATATTACAAGGAGAGAGAACTGGGATATTTTCTATGCATTGTCAAAGCCAAAGAATTTTCTCATGATGTATCAGTTCTGACAAAGTTTATCACAGAGACTGAAGAAAGGCAGTTGATAGTGAATTCGCTGGTGATCCAGGATTTGGAAGTACAGTTTCAAGCTCTTTGAATCCAGGTTGCCTTGAATGAAAAAAGCTCACCCTGAACTAGGGTAAAATGGAGTAGGTTTTTTTCCTAACTCTTGTCAGTATGCTGCTGACCAGGAAACATGAAAAATACAAGATGCAATCCCATGTTCACACAATTATTTTTTTTCAAAAATGTGTGTGACAGGTTTCAGTACTTTGAGAACCTCAAAGTTGTCCGTGAAGTGGTTATTCACTAGTCAGCTTTTGCAAAACACCACTAAACACCTAACTACCCAGCCTGGCAGAGATTAATAACAAAACATAAAGCAATAGCAAACTTTCACAAGGTGATTAATTGGCACTGAATGCTTTAGGATTTCCAATGTAGCAAAACAAGACTCTCTTTCAGAGATGCATTCTGGGGTCAAACATGATAATACAAACAATAAAACTGTGAGTGCTTTCACAATCTCACCACACTCTTTCGAAGCCCACACTAGTTTCTTTGTCAGGTTTAGGGGCTAGAGCTGACCCTAGGGATTGGCAAAAGGTTTAGCACAGCAGGCTGTGTAGGGCATCAGACCTCTCCTTTGGATAACTGAAAGCGATGGGTTTTCCAGCTGCCAGAACACCCGGACCATGTATTTGAAGACCCTCTAGCACTGGTGCTCTTTCTGAGCAATGGGTCTATCTGAACATGGAGATACAACAGCTGCTGCTTCTGCAGCTTTTCCCTTGGGCAGCACAGAAGTGCTGCCGGTTTCACAGCAAAGGGCTTGGGCCAATCTCTGTTTCTTCTCCTTCTGGTTCCCTTGACATGAGTCTTTCCTCTCTCCTTTATACTCTCTCTCCCCTGCAGCCCTGGAGGAGCAGAGAGTGAGTAGAAGGTGCTGGGAGAGGAAAAGCTTCTTGCAAGTGCTAGAGGTAGGTCAAACTCGTGCCTGCAGGTCCTGTGTGGGTGCTGTGCTTTTGAAGAAGAAAAGGAGCTCCACTCATCCCAAATCTTTCCAGAATCCCCTCACAGGCCTTATGTTGCTGTCTCTTGCCCACTCCCCCCATCAAAGCTGAACATCAAAGACTCTCTCCCTGTCAAACTTACACATCCTCACCATGGCTGTCCTGTCTCAGAGACCCACTGATCCCTCTCAATCACACTTCCTTCTCCTGAAGTCTCTTTGTCCACCTTCACCAGAGGAAGAAGGTTCCCTCACACTCCCAGTATGGACTTATGTTGCATGTTGGGGAGAAATCTTTGAACTGGTTACATGCAGCACCACCTCCACACCTGGGAAGCTCTCAGCTAAATCAGACCATGGCTCAGACCTGCAGTGCTCAGGAGGACAGAGGACCACTACACCTAAGCTGGGCTCTGCTCTGCTGTCATCTTTGCCCATCCTGGTCAGGAGCACACTTCACCTCTGCTCCCAGCAATAGGTGATGTCTGCAAGTGAGGGAGAGAATTAACCAGAGAGGAGGGTCCTGTGGTTGTGCTTTCTGCACCAAGTTAACTTGAGTGAAAGCAGCCACACTCTGAAACAACATTTCAGCAGCCTAGGATGGCTGAGTTAGAAAAAAGGGCAATTACATAACAAACTGATGACTGCTAACAGTCCTGAGCAGGGATGTAAGCTCCTTGACAGAGCAGCTTCAAGTTAGTTGTAAAAAGGCTTTGCATCTCCTCTGTATTTACTTTGGTAAATTGAGGCTGTGTCAGGCATTGTTTCAAAAGGACTTGATCTCAAAGGGTGCTGTGTTCGCACTCTGAACCCAAACCTTTTTGGATCCATCCCAGTCCAATCTTAATTAAGTTAAGGACAATTTCCACTCACCTTCTTTAATAACCAGTTCCCCAGCCCCTGAATTAATCCAACAACCTCACGCTGTGTCTGAGATTTCTGCAGCATTCTTTGCATGACAAAGCAATCTGAGCTGACCACATCCAATGCTAGGATTATTTCTCCTGAGGCAGTGTTCAGCACTACAGCCTGCAGTGTTATGTGATTTTTTTTTCTTTCATGTTACTTCTGAGCATGGCTCTCTATGATAATTTTGTTTGGAGGTCCCCTGAGGTATTGTTCTGCTCAGTCATACGAAAAATAGGAAAATAATGCACCTTCATCGCAGCTTCACAGACGGGCCATTCATCAGCATAAAATCAACTTTGCAACCTAGGAAGAAGATGCTCCATGCCCTGAATAGCTACGGATTTCCAATATGGTTTCCCAAGCTGCAGCAGGCCAACAGCCGTGACAGAGCAATACAATACCTGGAAGCACTTCCACAATGGAAACAAATTGTAGTGTCCAAGCCCAAGGGATGACCTATGGCTACCCTCGATTTTTTTAATAGGGGCAGTATATAAATTTCTTAGGACATGCATTTTCTTGTAGTTACAGATATCTAATTTCTTTTCAGATCACCGAGTTATTTAGGTAAGTTCTTGAAACACTTTCTCTGCCTTTATTGTTTACTCACAAGAGCTGAATTTGTCCATTTAAACAAAACATGGGATTGGCAGAATGAAGTGATTCCAGCCCAGCTACTGCTGCCATAAGCCTCCTCATTGTATTTCCATCATGATACCTCATTACAGGATCCTGAATGCAGAGTTCTGGGTTTGAGAGTATCCTGACAGCTAAAGGAGATGGCCTCTATTTGAATCAGGCCATCTCCTGCCAGTCTGCT
>WEIS01061453.1:0-10474 GCA_013389965.1 Todus mexicanus | reverse complement strand
GCCCACCCCCTGCCAGTCTGCTCAGGATATGAGATCTGGGGATCATACACAGATACAACCTGGGTCAGCTGTGTCTGAACAAAGAGTGCTGAGTCTCTAGTGTGAGCCCAACAACCCTTTCAGGTAGCCCTGGATTTGGGGATTAACAGAGAACATTTAATTTGAGAATGGGATATAAAACCTGGCAGCCAGAGTTACAAGGAGGTAGTTACAGGTTTACACAGTGAAAGCATACTTGAAGTAGAGAGGGCAAACTTGTCTTTCTGGGTATTCTTTAGTTTGCCAACTTCTCTGAAAACTGCAGTGCGCATCTTCTCCCCATCACATCACCTACCAAGGCAATGATCCAGCTCACGTGGTTGCAAGTGGATCCTGTTTAGATGAGAGCTCTGTCAAATGTGCCTGCATGAGAGCTTCAGCACAGCTGTAGGTTAATAGACAAGCAGGAGGAAGACCCCATGTGGAGCAGATGCAATGGTGTGTTTCAGACCTAAAGGGAGCGTGGGATAAAACAGGAGCTGGGCTATCAAGGAGTCAATGGTACAAGGCAATACAGCATGTTAGCAAGAGATAGAAAAGCAGCCCAGGGGAGAAGAATGGAGACAAGCCTTGGGGCAGATTCTGTTTGTCTCTTTGGCAACCCATGCAGTGAAAAAGAGAGAGAGCATCTCTAGAAAAAAGACAGACAATGAGGTAAAATCCTGCCAGGGAAGGAGGAGTGGTGAAGTGGAGGATTTATTAGCTCAATTTTAAAAGCAATTCATTTTGCTTTTCAAGAGACTCTTAAAAAAAAAAAAGCCCATGAGTCAAGAAGCCCTAAATTAACTAGGAAGGCACTTTAGCAAATCAAGGGCTTGATTATTCTGTGGTTTGCCCTAGATTCAGGAGAAGGTGTCAAATATGCAACAAATGCTACAGGGCTAGCTGATGCCATAGCTCCACCTCATGAACTGGGGCATATGTGCTGTAATGGGAAAATATCAGCCCCCTTAAAACCTTCAAGAAACCCACATTAACTTAGTGCTGTGACAGTGCCCTCAGGAAAAGTCAGAAATCCAGGCATACCTTGCTCAGAGGTACGTGAAGGGAGAAGGTACCAGAAAAGGAGATATTGTCCCAGACTTCCTGACCTATAGCAATGAACTGAAGCAGGAGCACAAGTTGAGTGTGTGAAGGAGCAATTAGAGTTGTGAGGACACTAGGAACATCGTGTTTCTTCACTATATAGCTAAGCTACAACTTTGTGGGTGACCTTGGAAAATGATGAAAAGAATTTTGGGAAGCAGACTGGCTGAAGAGAATGAGCCAGGACAAACCCATAAAAACTCTCACATCTGTCTGAAACCCTTCTGACATTTCCCAGCTTCCTATTTCTGCAAC
Organism: Todus mexicanus; assembly: GCA_013389965.1. NCBI lineage: Eukaryota > Metazoa > Chordata > Aves > Coraciiformes > Todidae > Todus > Todus mexicanus. The sequence continues at coordinate 9,094 of WEIS01061453.1, read as the reverse complement.
ATCACTGACCCTGACTCGTCTCCCCTCCTACTGTTACCCGCTCCTACACCTCTGCACTAAGCCTCCTGCCCTACTATCTTGGATGTACCTACCTCTCCCAAAGCTTCAACTTCACTTAAATCCCTCCATAAGCTTTTCCAGCCACCTGACCTATAGGCACCAAAAAAGAGTTAGAAACCCCCTCCATGCTCAGAGCAGCCCTGGTCTGACTGGATTTTGCCTCTCTTTAGAGCTGCCTGCCGATCTATCAACAAACAAGTCAGCTCTTATCCAAGAAAGACATCATTGCAAACCGAAATGAGATTTTATCTTTTCGTCCCTAATCTCCTACTTTCTTGCATGAACCTGGCATGAGTGTGGGTTCCCCGGATCTCTCCTCTGCGTTCCAGCTGTTCACATGAACCACGTTAAGGTCAGACTTTTACACATGCTGCTAATTTGGTACCCTGCACCATCCGGTAAGAAGTAAGCTGGGTTTCAAGTGCATGGTAGCTTATTTCCTCCTTTACCAGAACAAAGCTCATAAGAAGGAAATGTGAGGACTCCCTGAGGGTGCTGGGAAGACACGGTGGATAATAGGAAATTTTTGGAAGGAGATTTGAGAAGTGGATTTTACTCACTCCCTGTATTGATAAAGGCTTATCATATTCCTTTGCAAAACCAGAAACCACATGGCGAGACACCGTTTTTAAATGTTAATGCATCTTTAGAGAATAATCAGTAACGTTTGATGGCTGGCACTAGCGCTAGGAGAGGCTGCTTTGTTGTTTAAGAAATGAAACAGCATTCATCTGTAGTTTCTTGTCATTACTGGATGAAAGAAAGGTTATTTCCTTAGTGAAAAAAAAAAAAAGAGAAGATCTGAATGATAAACATTATAAAATACTTATCTTCCCAGATGTCTCTGGGATAATGTGAGCTCAAAAGAAATGCTTATCTCACCTACAGACAGCTTTTGGCAACATGGATTTTCACACAGTGCTAAATTATTTTAAGAGTGCAGGACAAAGGTAGAGGGATCTGCTTAAAAGAGTGAATTACAAACCAGATGTAGTGACCTTTAAAGTGCTTCTGAATCACCTTGGGCAAGCCACACAGCCCTTTCTGCCTCAGCTTCTGCACTGGGACAGTAGTTGGTGAAATAACCAACATGAAGAGGTATTTTTGTGACCACCTACAATTTTACCATATGTGTCAGGCATTGCATGATTATATAAATACAACTTCCTTTCTGTACTGTTATCTAAAAAAAGCATTCCCTCATTTGCTAGGAGATTTATGTACTTTTTGAAGGAATCCACGAGCCAAGTATGGTTCACCTCCAGGGCTGGGTTCAGCTGCATATCAATAAGCAGTGCAGGCTGTTAGCTGCCCAAAGCACCTGCTTCCTCATGCATGAAAGCGCAGAAGCCATCCCGGACAGCCTTTGGTTGTTCTCAAGAATGGACCACATTTTAAAAATAATTACAGATTTGATGCTTCCACTTCTGATGTCAAGTAAGGAGAGCCCCAGGAAGTCTGCCTTCTGGAAAACATGAGGGCCTTTAACCAAACGTAAAGGCTTTTTAAAAGGTATCTCTTGTACACACATGAACACATGAGGTGGGAGGCCAAAAATCACTATTTATTTTTGATATTCATTTTTTATTTTTGATTTTGTTTTTAAGATGATGCTGTGTCTCCTCATTTTGTTATCTCATTGGGAATTGGTCAATTCGCTGTTTGCACTTTGAAACATTTACTTGATTTTTTAAAATTTTATTTTATAAAACCTGTTGACATAAAGGTAGAAATCATGTCAGGTAAGGAAGTGTCTTTGGTTCCTGAATAGGTGCTTTCTCCTTTCCCACCCCAGCAAGCTGCCATTTCACACACGACAAAAACATTCCTGTCTTCTGGGGAGAACAATACCTAATCATTAATAAATAACTTGTACAAATAAGAACCAGGAGTGAAACTACTGTCTGATGGATTTGGCTGTGAGGAAGTTAGGTCATTGTGTGACCTTGGATGATTAATTTCACATTCCCGTGTCTATGCTTCCTCCTCCATCTATTCTTCTGTCTTGCCTGCTTCACATTCCAGGTAGTTGGGGCAAGGACTATTTCTCATTATATGTACACTTAGCAGCCAGCACTGTAGGTATTGCAGCACTGTAAAATACATGTAGGATAAGCAATACCCAGGGGCAGAGAGAAAGAACACACCTTGCGAATCGTGCATTGGATCACGGGGTGACAGATGTGTGATAACAACCCACAGACCTCTTGAGTCCCCTGTTGCTTTTTGGGGGCATTCCCTGTGGCTAGGCAGGAGCAAAGCCGGTGCAGGGGGAATGCAGTAAGGAGATGTCTCTGTGGTGGCAGGGTGACAGGGACAGGCATGTTTGGGAGGTAACAAGATGAGTGTGCAGGGTCATGTGGTGAAGATAGGATGTCTCTTCACAGACAGCAAGCTCTGCAGATCTGTTGGTGGCACATGCTGGCTCAAGACCTGATGTACCTCACTTGCAGGATCACCTCTAGGGAAGAAATTCCTGGAAAAACGTTTCTGCTTAAATGCCATAGGTATGTGTCCAGGTACTCCAAGGATGGCCTGGTGGACTCCATCTAGCCCATTTGCCACACAGTGACCATGTGGTTGATTTGGCACAGGTGGGCTGGGCTGGGAAGGATCCTTTCCGGAAGGGTCTTGACATTATTCGCTGCAAGGACAGGTGAGAGTCTGACCTTCAGCCAACACTACAGATGTGCCATATCATATTGTACCATATATCATATCATAGCTCCACTTCAGACTCCAGCCGTTGCAGCCTGGACAGCTCAGGTTTAGGGTAGATGCAATCCTTTGACTTGTATATACTTCCTGACTTGGAGAAAAGTCTATGCATCTCCAGTTAGAGTTGGAATCCTCTGGTCCAGCCCACGGCTGTGGCTTCAAGGATCACTTTGATCATGGGGAACTTTCCTAAGGCATTTATTTACTGCAAATGCAGGCTGCTGGGGACATATTCCCTAGTAGAGCTGCTAAGCCTCAGGCACACAGAGCAGTTTCCCACTGCCTTGCCCAGCTCTGATATTCCCTGCACACCTTCCCCCAGTACCAAGCACCAGTTGCACAGATATGCACACCACATAGCTCATAGCGTTTCCCTCTCAAGCAAAACATTTTCTGCGAGAAAAGAAAGAAGAACTGACCTTAAAAATAAAAAAAAAAAGAAAGAAAAAAACAACTCAGAGAGGAAAAAGGAGAGGGAAGATTTTTTTTCTTACAGTCGGTCGTGATTTCGTAGGGGGAGTTGAGGCGCGCGTCTCCGCAGGGTGAAGTGCTCACGTACAGATGGAACAGGATGTTCTCCCGCAGCCTGTAGCCTCCCTCTTTTAATCGCACGAAGATTGATCGCTCCCAGTCTTCTCGCCGTTTGCTACGATCACAAAAGAGGTTCCAGGTCATTTGTTATATGCCAAATCAGAAACATTTCTGCTCTCCCTCTCTCTCTGTTTCTCTCCCTCTGTTTGTTTGTTTTTATTAGCACCTAGCATTATATATTTTGCCTAGTGACAAGAAGAGGAAAACAATAAGCTTCTCCAAGTGAAGAAATGTGTGCAGAGGGTCAAAACTGTCAAATGCTTGTTGCCTGCTTACCTAGAATATATTCTAATGAAGGAATATGTGGATTTTTGAAAAGTAACTCTCCTTCCTCACACACAGGGATGCATAAACACATTGATTTTAAAGCGGCTGTGGTGCATGAAGAAAGGAAAAGCTCTCTTAGTCTCTCAAATGAACAAATCAGCGCTGCTCATCGCAATGCCTAGACGTGTTTAAATCCCATTAACATCACTGCAATCAAGATGTGTATTTATGTGCTCCACTGAAAAGGGTCTCTAATGAAGCACCCAGATTTTATGACCCCTGTCAACCAACCCTGCTCCCCAGGCATCACTTTTCTTCCCCATTCAACCAGAGCCACCTACGAGTGCCCCATCTAAGCCAGCAGAGTCCTCTTAGTCACTTGGCAGTTTTGGAAATCAGAAGTCACTCTGAGAAGTGAGGACAAAACTTTGCAGGCTTTTCTCAGCCGAGAAGAAAAAGATACTTATTAAGATGAAGCTTTTATCTTTGCAGTGGTTCAGCAGCTAGATGGGGACACAGTGCACATATTCCATTAGCAACAGCTGCCCGGGAGGCCAAACCCTCCCAGTCCTGCAGTTTGCAGCAATAGCTCACATTAAGGCTACGCTGCTGTGCAGTTCACAGATGATTTACATTTGGGAAGATATGGGTGATTTCTCTGACAGACAGCTGCCTCTGATACATACATTTGGGTGATGGTCATGATTATAATTTTGAAGGTGAAAATGTGATCAGTGAAATTATGACTAAATTATTTCCCTCTGATGCCCTGGTCCTTCCCTCAAAAACTCGAGGGTCTTTTTGCAGGGATATTTCTGAACAGAATGGCACTTGCAGGTAATGATTTTTCTAGGAGGCCTTAATAAGCCAGAATCCTACCTGTTAATTCACTGCAGGATAGCCCATTAACCAAGGTGTTTTCTGCTGGTTTCTCTGCCTCCAGTTAGTTTAAACAGGGGCTCTTCCTACTCAGCCTTGGAGCAAGTCCTTGGCTTTAATCCAAGCTGCCTCTGCCTGTTTTCTCCCTGTGCAGCCTCTGTGCTATTGAAGCTGTTTGGCTGTCACTCTTCCATGGTTTGGGTGTTTTGTCATTTTTTGATGCCGGGATGTGTTTGCTGTCAGGAGGAATTTACAGGCACATTAGCTCGCCTGTCAGAGACAGGAGCCACACCGGTTGCCAAGCGGGAGCTGCCACATGCAGCTCCTTCATTTTCTGCTGGCTGTGGTGAAATGTCCCAACTGTACTAATTATATTATCGCCCTGATACAAGCCTCTGAAATAATAAAATACCTGTAAGTCCTGCTGCTTGGACTTTAGAGCAATAGCAGTTAGTTTTAAATAATTCACTGCAAAACCAGCTGGGAGAAGACAAAGCTGTGCAAGCCTAATGCCTGCTATTATTACGTTAAACCTCACCAGAGTGGGGGGCAGCTTGCAGTACTTAGAAACAGTTGCTATGTAGGGTTGGAGCAGTCATTCTTCGGGCTGGATTTCAGGAGTTCACAGTAATCAGCACCCATCCTGTTTTCACTGGTTATTGTTTTTCACTGATTAACCTTGCTCTCTTCCCTCTCCCTGAGCACCAAGAAGGGTCTGCAGCCAATGTGGCTGATGGGCCAGGCGACAGACAGCTGCTCTAAAAGTAGACGATGGCAGGGCTGGAGGGCAAGGCAGCTTGACTCTTCTCCAGGAGGCTGAGATCCTCTGTATCACATATGGTCCTGAACTGCCTTCGGGATGGTTTTCTGGGGACTGAACTGAGACACAAGAATCATCCCTGCACAGCGGCTGTGTAAGTTTAATAATAAAACTATGAGAGTGTTATTATAAAGGAGTTTGAGATGGTGTCTGCCATGGCTTAGCAGAGGTTCTTGTGCATTGGATGCTTGGAGGATTTCCAAGCCCAGGGAGACACAGGGACCCTGCAAAAATGTTCCAACTAGAACATGAGATGCACTTCTGCAAAGTCACTTCTCCCCCAGCACCAGTCAGTGTACTTCTGCCTCCTTTATGGGATAGTAATTTTGAGCTGTGAGGGGGAGAATCAGTTTGCAGCAATAGCCCTTTGCAACGCCACTTTGCACAGCCATACACACCTGCACAAAGCAATGAAGAGAGAGGCTCACAGTGAGCCCACAAATGCCATTCATTTGGGGATGGCATTAAAGTGCCATTTCCACATGCTGGCAGTGGCTAAAAGAACAGAATTTGTCCCTAAACCTTTGCTGTTATGAATTTCTGTGGGAGAATTAGGATTTGAGGCTGATTCCAGAGAAACCTTTAAGAATGTGCTAAATTCTAATCTCATGCTTCAGTTCATTATTTAGCTTAACACATGCCTATGTTTCAAGCTGACTTCAGGAAGATACTTAAGTACGTACTTATGGTTTAATATATGCAAAGCATTTTGCTGAAACAAGGATTAGTCTCTAAAAGAGAAACAGAGAAACTTTTTAGCATGCAAACATAGGTACGGGAAGTTTCTAGCACTATATGCTACTACATGGCATCCTGGAGAAACTAACAGCAGGCTGAAGAGGGAAGGAGCTGGGTCCATTAGGAGGCTAGTAGGACAAAAGAAGGACTAAGAAATACTAGGTGTGCAACAAACAGCCGTTTTTTCTGGAAAAAAACCACTTAACTGGACTGGATGAAGACTATTCCTTGCTTTTTACATATAAAATAAACAGTGTTTTTCATCTGACTCTCTGGAAGAACGCAGCGTCTGGTAAAATCATTCCTCTGGCACCTGCAGGGTCAGTATAGCGGCAACACCGCTACGGTGCTGATTTAAAGAATAGGCCATTAGTTTTATTTTTCTTTAAAAAAGAAGAGTTGGATTTTCTTTTCTTCCCTATCGGCCAGTTGATATAAATAATCCCACTGAAATCAATGTGAATTTTACTGCCATCATTGCAAGGGAACCAGACTATGGTATTTGTGTACTTTTTGATGGTGATTTTCAGAAAAAGCTTCTCAAAAGGTCTTTCTTGTCCTTTTTTTGTGCATCAGAAAATTTACGTCTTACTTTTCATCTTTTTCGTGAAACTCTTGAGAACTGGAGGATTATGGTTGTCATAAAAATGAAATCTGGGAGGGCTAAGGTTTAATCAGCCTGGTTAGGAGCTGTCAGGTTTTAGTTGTGCTTTTAGCTTTTATTTAACTCAAGCTCTAGACAATGAATTGTTGAAAGAAAGTTTCCTTTTGAAGTATTTGTCACTCTTGCTTCTTAGAGAGGATCTGGAACTCTCTTTCCCAAGAAAAGTTGGGAAAGTCACACCTCTAACATTTAGCAATATGAAGAGAAGGGGAAAAAAAAGTAATTTACATATCGCTGTGATATTGGCTTGTGGATGACATTGTTTTACAGTTTAAATATCTTTGGCAGTCACTCTGTGTTCTCTTTGTAGAAATGGAAAAAAAAAATCTCCCCAGTACAGGACAATTCATCTCAACCACAATAGATACTTGAATAGCTCGGCTGAGTCCTACTCCAGAGATGCCCATCTCTCTCCACTGGTGATAAAAGGAGCCTTGGGGATCTAGTTCACACTTGACTGAATAACTTTTAGACCTCTCAAGTGAGGTGTCAAGAAGTGCATTCAACTCAGTGTGTCCAGCTCTCCTGGCCTTTAATTCTTTATCCTGGTCTTTGCTTTCTCCAGCATGCTTGTCCCTGCTCTTTGAAGCATTCCTGCTGCACACAGGCAAGTCCGTGTGTTGCTTTCACCGAGGTCAATGGTAGTATTTGCAAATTGTGGAAAAGTGGTTCCTTTTCAAGGGCAGATTCAGGTAGAAAAATAATTTTTGTGCTGGAAGTTTCTGCAAATTTGAAATCTGGCTGTGGAGATCACTTTGAACAGGTAGACTTGGTGGATGAAGATACGTGGAAAATAAGGAATACTCCTCACAGTAGACATCTGTGTGCTCCATAGGGAGGGCTGGAAAATTTAAGCTCTTTGAGGTAAGAACTATGTTTTCATTCTTTTTTTGGGGGGGTGGGGGACAGGGAAGGAGTATGTGTTGGGAGGTGGATAGGGAGCTATCTTTTTGGTCTGAGTACAACATGTTCATGGTCTGGGAGAGGAATTCAATTTAGGATAGATTAATACAAATACATAACAATATAGAAGCCACATTTGTGTTCCCCCAAAGCCTGAGGACCTAACGTGCAGGGAGTCCCAGTAAAGCTGAGTCAACATCTCTGTCCTAAAACCCCTGCCCTTTTAGCTATGCAGTAGCACCATGTGATTTCTCTGCCAGTGGCTGCTGTCTCTCTAGAAAAAAAGGGGTAAATATGACTTTAATGTGCAGAAAAAGCATTTTTCATTTCACTTTGAACACTTGTGTTTTCTCACCATATGACAAAGTTCCCAATGATGGCATAAAACTGAGCGTAGCAATAAATACTAGAATTGAACAATATATTATAACATTCAGTTTTGCTTCTACATGGACTTTAAGGAAGCAAAATCTGATTTGACAGTATCTCCATCTCTGTCTTTCAAAGGCGTTTAGCCTTGGCAATTTTAGTTGAGATTATTATTGTGTGTGCTGGTCAGGGAAGCAGTGATGCCTGCTCTTGGCTGAACAGAGAGTGATTTGAAGTTATTGTGAATAGAGCTTGTGCTGCACTGAGGATTCTCTTAACGAAAGACTGTTAACATTGATCCAAATAAAATAATAATATGACTGAGCATGTTAGGAAGGTGGATCAATACAATAGTTTAAGATACAGTGGTAGCACTTGTTTCCCAAGAGACTACAGCACAAAGCAAGTACTAGGGCTGCTACACTGCTGAAAACATAATAATTTAATGTAAAGTTGAAAGTAATTCAGATTGAAATAGAGAGAATATTGGTTTTGATTAAACCCTTCAAGGCTCTTGTCCCCCTTTGTTAGCCAAGCTCATCTACTCAAATATACTCTTTTTGTCTTCAACTCTAGCCTGAAGTGAAAATAACCATTATTCCTATTGTCGTTGCTTCGGTGCAACACTATCATAGGTGCTCACAAGAACACACAGTCCTTCTCAGATTAATCTTTGTATTTGTGGCCTGATGCAAAACCTTTCTGAAGTAAAAGGAAGTTTTTGGGTAAATGACCTTCAGACAAAGACACATGAACATACAGTCAAGAAGAGAGGGCAGAAGAATGACCTATAGATACGGGGTTTTTTGTTTGTTTTCTTTCCTTGCTTCCTTCATTCCTTGGTTCTTTCAATATAATAAATGACCCCTCATCTTCACTTCTGCTCAGTTTTCAGAGGGTAACTCAAGCTGGAAAGACCTCAGGTCTCCAGCCCAACCTCCTGCTCAAAGCGGTTTGCCAGGTTGTTCAGGGCTTTATACACTAAGGTTTTGAAAACCTGAGGGAAATTGCACAGCCCTGCTGGCAAGGCACCAGCCTGTGTTGCAGGTTGTTCCTTCCTCCTCTGCACAGGACTTTCCTTTTGT
>WEIS01061450.1:573-18314 GCA_013389965.1 Todus mexicanus | reverse complement strand
TGATTCCTCTGTCCTTTCTTGATTTCAGGTAGATTAATAGTAATGGTGGTGGTATCGTTATTATTATTGTTAGCATTATTGCATAGATGGGCCATACCTCTGTATTCTTCTTACTGTAATAAACTCGTTGCAGTGAGGATATATTTTTAGTGAGCTGAGATACAGTGTCACCAATATGGTGTCATATTTTTAATGCAAATTTCCTATATGCTAATCAGCAATCTAGCCCACTTCCCACACTGTGACTTGGGTTTCAGGCTGCGAAACTGTGGTGAGACATCATCCCCATGTCATAGTGCAGGACTCCACAGAGCATGGCTCCAGGACACTTTAGCTCACTGAGCCTGTTTGTCCATCTGAGAGAACAGATAATTTTAATTTTACCTCTTGCAGATGTATTTGCTAATCCCTCTGCAGAACTGAATAGATAACAGGATATTTAGAATTTCCTCCCTAGGACCAAATTATTTCCTTTTCCTCTTACTTTTCCACTCACCTGAATTCTAATTTTTTAATTTTTTATTTTCTTTAGTCTGCACAATTCCCCATACCCACAGTCCTAGCTTGTAAGAGTGGTAAGCTACTCATTATACCTACTGACTGCAGGAATTCAGCAAATGACTGAAGGTCTCCCCTTTGCATAGCTTAGTAATAGCAGTGGTAGTAGCAGCAATAACATGCAATTAATGTACTGGAAATCTAGAGAGGACAGAGAAATTAGTATGTGCATACAAGCACTAGAGAAAGAGGAGTACTGGCGTGAGCCAAGAGGCATATGCAGGCTTTGCCACCATTCTTGAAGAAAAGTACCTACCGGATAAGTGAAGGCTGTATTTAGAGCTTTCACATTACTACTTCTTCAAATTCTACTGTTTTTAGTTTAATGTCTTGCAAGTGTTGATAAATGAAGGTCATGAATTCACATGAGGCTGTGAATCATTCTTTTATGGAGACCAGCAAGGATCAGGACTAACTTCCCTGCTGGATCCAGACAGTAAGAGCTGTTCAAATCAAACCAGACAAATGAACAAGGAAACAAATAGAGGATGGACCTATGGTGAGCTTAAACTATGAAGTGAGCTTGTGTCACTTAGTTTACATACCCTTGCTTTGTAACATTGACTGAGATGTTTAAGCTGTACTGAGCACTCCTTGATGAACACATTTACATCAACTAGAAAGAAACCTGGGGGAATCGGTGAGATCTTGTGAGTTTACTGTCCAGCAAACTGAGCTGCTGCAAAGATAATCTGTGCCCTGCAGATGTGACAATTAAAATGAGGATTTGTAGAGGAATTGTTTCTGCTTTCTCTTTTGCTGTTTGTGCTCCTTCCTGGGAACAGAAAGATCAGTGGGTTGCATTTCTGACAAAAATCAGAAGGGGAACCTTTAAAGAACTGAGTGTAAATAAAAATTCCTATATACGCCTTTGGGCAATCAATTATTTACATTAAACTCTCATTTATAGCTTAATGGCCACTTTTCAAAGTACCACATCTCAGAAATGTTAAAATGCAAGACTATGCCAATGTACCTGTAAAGTAATATGTCAGAAAATGAGTTTTGGAGGCTGCCTATTTTCCACCAAGAAAATAGCAATGGCTATTTACAGACTTTGGAAATCTAATGAAAAATTTGCTCCTGTTAGCAAATCCTTTGCAGCTTCTGCATGAAAATTGTCAATCAAATTTCTGCACAGTTGACAGAGCATTTCAGTGACGAGTCACGTTAGTCACAGTAGCAGCATAGCACAGGAGGTCAGCTGGATCAGTGTAACCTGCTGCTGGGTTCAAAGGCTGCTCTTGCCCACCACTCATGTACATACCAGGCCAAAACGAACCTATTCTACAGCCCCTTCCTGAGGTTCTGCAGTACAGTGGGAGAGAATTCATCTATGCAGTCACAGGGAATGAAGGAATCATGAAATCTTGCTTCATTTAGACTGGTTTAGTGGCACTGCCTTCATTTGACCATGTCCTCGTTACACTACTCATACAACACTGTATTGGTTAACAAAATGAGACCTCGTCTGAAGCTCTATCAGGTATTGGAGAAGACAGAGTGACGTGTGTTTGTGTCTGTCCCATCTGATCCTCTTCTCCTGATCTGCTGATGCTGCTCTCAGCAGAGGTGCAGCTGAAGCGAACGGCAGGTCTCCTGCACGTGCTAGTCTGAAGTAAATTATTGAAAGCATTTAAAAGACATAATGTTAGCAGGCTTAAATTTACTTTTACACATACTCAAATATGTGAAGCTTTTCACAGTAGTATACTGGTACTTTTGAACTTCCCAGCTTCTCAGCAATCTTCCCTTTAAATATTGAAAATGTTTTCAGATTTTTTTGCTTTTACATGGGAAGCCTGAATATAGTTCCTTGCTTCAAATTACTCTTTCATTTTAATTAAAAATATCTGTAAACGCATTTAGCTTTTTAAAGAAGTGCCACAAAACCCTTCGTTGCTGCTGTTCATCCCAGAGTGCGTTACTGACCACGTGAGGCAATGTCTTTTTTCTGTAAACAACTCTGACTGCCTTGTTCACTCTAAGACTTGACCTTTTATTTCAGAGCTCTCCCACTGCATCTCACTCCTTAATGGTTTGAAACTAGAGCAAAAAATAATCTAAATGGCCAAATTACCTCTAACGGTAACCCACAATCCTGTGTTCTAAAGGGTGTCCATTTCCTGAAGAGTGATCTTAAAAAAGCTAACTGTCCCTATGGTCATAAGTTATAACTAAGGATTTCTATTGCCCTCAAACTTTTTGGCTTCGAGAGATCTGTATTGAAACTGTGCTGTCTGGTCTTTGAGGTACAACCTCAGAGCAGAACTTCATTTGGAAGTTGGCCAAAGATGTCTGGAGCAGGTGAAATCAAATTGAATAAATGCAATTTTTAAAACTTAAGCCTTAGATGTAATATCTTTAGAAACTGTGATTTCTCATTGTGATGAATCAGAGAAAACTCCTGGAATGGAAGTAATGGCTATGGTGATTCAGCTTTAAAGAAATCAGACACAGCTAACATCAACTTTGGAAGCGATTCATTTAATCCAGCAATGAAAAAATATTCAGGTCATATATCTCAGAGATTGAAAGTTTGTGTTTTCATGAAGCTTATCTGTAGAAATTTTCCCCTAGGTAATTGAAACATTTCTCAAATAATTTCAAAATGGTACTTGTGAAACCTGAAATTTACCATTTCATATAGAGTCTGTTCTTGGGCAAGGTATTTCCACAGTCTCTTCTAGTTCTGGAGCCCATCAGTTTTCCCAGTGGATCTCAAGCATAACAGCTTTGACACTTCCCTGTTTTCAGGTGCAACTCAGCACACAACTGCAAACTAATGGCAGTCCTGATCCATAGTGCATTACAAGGAAGGGCAGATTTCAGTTCATTAAAGACTTTGCTGTTACAGCTGAATTATCCTAAAATGTGGTAGCTTCACAGGCACACAACTGATTGGTTTTATAGGAGAAAATATACTAAGTAAAACTTGAGAATAACCTGTATCAAAGCTACTTTCTTCCTGATGCTATCCATGAAGAAGCTTCTCTCTTTTTTGGTTAAATATTCACTCACTCTGAATTAGCTTCTTTCACTGCCAGCCCATGTGATGCTCTAAGCAGGCACTCCCAGGTCCTGCAGCCCTTGCCACTACTCCCCATCTCTGGATTAGCTCCATGCACAGCTGAGAGAGTCCAAAAACTCAACTGCTCCATTTTAGACAATAGAGGAGGCTTCAAAAAACACAGTTTCAATTTCACAGGCCAGCTCTGGTGGCATCCTCTGAGTTGATGTCTAAAGCAAATGTATGAGAGCACTACAGTAATGAGAAAGATTATTCCTTCAGTGAAAGCACTCAAGTATCTAACAAACAAGTTAGCAAGTTAGGTTAGGATTTGCCTTTATAGCCTGTCTCTGTTTGATGGTATAAGCAGGTTGACTCTGCGCTCTCTCATAATGTGAAGTGTGTGAAGACAAAAACAAATTTTCCTGAGCAGAGCTGCCAGGCACCTGTGCATCCAGCAGCATGCCAGTGCCATCTCAGCTTGCTCTGCCAGCCTAAAGCCATGAGTATCCCTGAGCCCAAGTCCCTGGCAGTATCATGCTCAGCACAGGCTTAGCAGACACTGCCATCTGCATTCAGAAACATGTCAGAGGAACCTGAAAGGAAACCTGGTTGGTGTAGCTTTGTCAGAGCATTTGCTCAGGACTCATGCAAACCAGGTTTAGGGTCCTGAGCAGAAGGGACAGTCCAGAGCCAACACCACAGGCATGCTCTATTTCAACTTTCCTAGACTTTTGGGGGACTTAGAAAAAGATTACCTCATCCTCACAACCTCTGGAGAAGTGAGCTCACAAACTGAAGAGTTGAAAACAACAACAAAACCTTGTAGCACATGCACACCTCTTCTGTAACTGCTGAAGACAAATACAAAACTTTCAAAATTTGGTAGGATGCAATAAATAGTGTATGTTACTTTTGCCTTTGGTATCTGTAATTTTTCACATAGTCTTTGTCTCAGTTCTGGTCTCCTCTCCTTTGTTTCCCTCCTGCTCACTCTGTTTTATTTTTATTTTCGATCCCCCAGGTATAATTTCCGAGGCTTCCGTTGGCTCCAGGCTATGATCTTTGCCATAGAAGAAATAAACAGTAGCCCAACTCTCCTTCCCAACATGACCCTGGGATACAGGATATTTGACACTTGCAATACAGTCTCTAAAGCCCTGGAGGCCACACTGAGTTTTGTGGCCCAGAACAAGATAGACTCCTTGAACCTGGACGAATTCTGCAACTGCTCAGAACATATCCCTTCCACCATTGCAGTCGTGGGGGCAACTGGTTCTGGCATCTCTACTGCTGTGGCAAATCTGCTGGGACTCTTCTACATACCTCAGGTACGCTTTCACTACCCTTGTTTAAGTTACAGAAGTGGTCTGCCTGTCAGGAGCAAATCAATACAAAATATGGGGGGTTCCTTATAATAGAAATATGTATTGTTAGCAACTGGCAATCTCCAAGCTTAAAGATTACCAAGCAGCCAATAAACAACATTCAGACAACAGCAACTTAGTCTAGGAGGACTAAAGTCCTCCAGAGTGGTTTAGTCTGTTAACGTGGTTATTTTAGGTCAGTCATTGGCAGTTTCCAGCCTTAACAGGTTGATTATGATGTTACTTCACTGTGAACACTGTCTAGTCATGCCCAACTCCCACAGAGCCCACTTAAGGCAGATTTCAGTCATTGACAGCTACTCTTAGGTTTCTCAGCATCTCTGATCATTCAAGTAGGTGATCATACAGTTGCCTGTGTTGATCAGATGCTTTGAAGGTTTCTTCTGGGCTGACCTGCCTTTCTTTTGCCTTAGGGCCTCCAAAGCATGGTTTGTGAAAGCATGTGTATATGCCTCCCCTTGTCCTAGGGTCATCTGTGTGGTGGTGTAGTTTCGGCAGTTCCTGTGTTGCAGCATCCTTCTTGTTGTCTGCTGACTCTACTGGGGCCAGTGTTGGCATCCACGGTCCCATCCTTTCGTTTAACAAGCCTGCTGCACTGTCAAAACCCTAAGCAAAGTATGAAGCTGGCATATTATATCTTAATGTTGTTGCTTTTGATTTTAGATTACTACACAGAAGACAACTTTGGAAAAAGTGCTTGGCCTTATGGATTTATGTGTTGCCTTGTATAGCCTAACATTTCCAGTTCCTCTTCTCAAATGAATACAGGTGCCAGAACTCATGAGAGTCCTTGTCACAAGATTGTGTCACACTGCACTCTTGGCTTGTCCTGAGAGGATACTTTACTGCAGCCAGGGCTCCAATTCCCATCTGCATGACAAATGAAGAAGGAAAGATTCTTGACTGCCTGGTGCACAGTAACATATCTGGTCTATTTAATGTTATTAGTGTGACTCCCTTGCAGGAGTCAGAAAAAAATGGACATCTGGTCTCTGAGCAGGGCAAGTATGGTTTAAGCTAAGACCAACATGTGCCATCTAGGTATTGCCTAGAGTAGCATTGGAAGGTGACATGTAATAAACACCATGATGGATGTATTGTTGATTTAAACATCACATTACCAGGTGAACAAGGACAGCCAAGAAGGGTTGGTGAGATGTTTGCAGATCTCAGACTTTCCCTTTGAACAGGGAATGGTGTTTGTGCTGCAGGGTAGTCATCTTATCTAGAGGTTGCAGAAATGTGTAGATGTCAGAAGGCTCACTTCTGGAACAAAATCTCAGCCAGGTGGTTGAAATATGACAACCGAAAGCAGGCTTTTAAACTTGGAGTTGTTGGGCAGCATTAGAATACACATTATCGCTGCCATTTATAGCAAAGCCATTAGCAAATCCACACTTAATAGACCCTGCATTTCAGTGAAAGTTGGAGTTATATTTTACAGTTAATGTAAGGCTCATTCCATTGACATAGAAACTGAAAATGTTATGACTTCTGTTCTGTTCCTCAGTATCTCACCTTAGTGTACTCTTACAGCACCTGCAGGAGAGGGGTACCTTCCAGGAGTGGGGTACCTTGCCTGTAGCTCCTGGCAATAGATTACAGGAGATAAGAGTAGCACTGGGCAGGAGCCTGTCCAGGGGAATATAGCTCTGTGAAAGGAGGGTTGGCTCCTGTGGCCCTTGAGACCTCCTTTTCTTTCTTCTTGCAGAAACATTAAATGCCAGAGCTTAAGAAGATAAGGTTTTCTGTAAATTTTCACTTTACGGAACTGTTTATAGAAGACTTGTTCAAATGAGAGTTAGTCCTAAACATTTCAGACACCAATCTTGAAATGCAAAGACAAGTGAATTTTAAAAGTTCACCAGATCTTTAAATTATTCTTTTCTGGGGTTTATGGTTTTCTTCCTAATTGTAGTAAATCCAAGTTGTACCTTAAAAGTATATGGCATGTGTTCAGAGGAGGAAAGAAAAAAAAAAGATATATCTTGATAGCTTTAGAAAAGGAAATAAAATCCCATTTTAACTGTAAAACACAGTAACTCATGGAGCGTGGAATGCCTACTGGCTTCTTCGCTGGTTCTGACCAGCAATCAGGAAATACTGCTAAGGTAGTATTGACCAGCATTACCGTAATACTCCAGAAGGTCAAGGTGAGGGATACACATCACATTCTTCTTCAATTAGTAGGTATTGTTTATAACACACACACAGTACTTGATGGATGGGGACAGAGGTGAGAGGCAAGGAGAGACAGAGAGAGTAGTTCAGGATAGCAGTACCAGCCTGCTGTCTCATGTCTGGCTCAGCACAGAGGAAGCCTGCACTTTGACTGAATTATGTGCATTGCCCTCATTTATCTAAAAGATAGATTCTTCTTGTTTCTGGATTTGTCAGAAAGTGCAGTGAGGTGCGTGTAGGCCACCTGTGCCATCACCCCTTTGCCATTCCTCCAAGCTGGTGTCAGTGTCTCTCTCCCTGAGATCCTTAACCTAATAGGTGGACGCAAGCTTGCTTCAGCCTCTCAGGATTGAGGAGCTGTTTCTGTACGTGTGCCTCTGTAAGACAGTCACACCTACAAGAACATACAGGCTCTCAGTGAGGATCATGAGGAACCATAGGCTAAGAGGACATGGCTGCCAGCATGGTGCTCAGCTCTCTCTTCATCCCATCTGGGTTTACACAGGTTGACAGTGATGCTAGATAAATGCAGGCAATTTATTCCCAGGCAGTTCACTTCATGGTGTGTTTGGTTTGTTTACTGTGCTCTCACAGGTCAGCTATGCCTCATCCAGTCGTCTCTTGAGCAATAAGAACCAGTTCAAGTCCTTCCTCCGCACAATCCCCAATGACGAGCATCAGGCCACAGCGATGGCAGACATCATCGAGTACTTTCGCTGGAACTGGGTGGGAACAATCGCAGCTGACGATGACTATGGCCGGCCAGGGATCGAAAAGTTTCGGGAGGAGGCGGAGGAGAGAGATATCTGCATTGATTTTAGCGAGCTCATCTCCCAGTACTCGGATGAAGAAGAGATCCAGCAGGTGGTGGAGGTCATCCAGAACTCCACAGCAAGGGTGATTGTTGTTTTCTCCAGTGGCCCAGACCTGGAACCTCTCATCAAAGAGATTGTCAGGCGAAACATCACTGGCAAGATCTGGCTGGCGAGCGAGGCCTGGGCCAGCTCTTCCCTGATAGCCATGCCAGAGTTCTTCCGTGTCATTGGCAGCACCATTGGCTTTGCACTGAAGGCAGGACAGATCCCAGGCTTTCGTGAGTTCCTGCAGAAGGTACATCCCAAGAAGTCCAGTAACAATGGCTTTGCCAAGGAGTTTTGGGAGGAGACATTTAACTGCTATCTCCCTGATGGGTCCAAAACTTCTCCAGCTTCAAATTCTTTCCACAAAGGTCATGAAGAAATACCAGGAGCTGGAAATGGAACGACTGCTTTCCGACCTCCTTGCACAGGGGATGAGAATATCACCAGCGTGGAGACACCGTACATGGACTACACACACTTGCGGATATCCTATAATGTGTATTTGGCAGTATATTCTATTGCCCACGCCTTGCAGGATATATATACCTGTACCCCTGGGAAAGGACTCTTCACTAATGGATCCTGTGCGGACATTAAGAAGGTTGAGGCATGGCAGGTAAGTCCTTCATTTGTGTGCCTGTGCAATGTACTTGCAGAAAAAAGACAAGCTGTCCTGGATGTCCTGGGTCTCAGACACAGCATAAGGCTCTTGGGATGTAGCCTATCACTGTGTGCAAGTTAGGTGGACGTTCCCACCCCACACGGAAAGGAAGGTAGGTTGTGTTGGGTTTGCCTGCAGTGAGAGGGGCTTAAACTATTTTAAATTATCTTGCATTTGCTACGGGCCAAAAGTGCACACACAGACAATTACCACAGCCTGGTTGACGCAAGGTAACTTGATCATACAGTGAGCCCTTAGCTAAACAACAGGGCTTGGAGAGAGCACATAAACAAGGAAAACAGTTTTTTAGAGTTCATTTTCTTTCGCAAGATCTACGTCTTTTGCAATCCCACAGCGATTTTCCATACAGGCTCTATTCTTTCCCCACAGTTGTAAGCTTATATAGGATCAGACTAATGAAGGAAAATAAGGTGTGGCTAGTGGGCAAATAATAGATAGCTGCTTTGATTTGGCATGGCGATCTTTGTGAACTGATTAAATTATACTAATGACTTAGTGACAGTTACACCTTCATTCCATGTGTTCTGCCCACCAGCACATGGATGGTATTCTGGCATTTTGTCTTTTTACCCTTTATGAATACCCTATACCTTACCATATACTTGATCATGCTATCCTATGTGATATTCAGTAGGTGTGTTTTAACATCTACTGCATTCTTAAATAACAGAATTAGCTTGTAAGGCAATCATATTAAGATAAGCCAAACACGTAGCAAATTCTGTTTTCTCTATTCTGGTCATCACAGAAAACTCGGGCCCAAACATGCCTGAAATCCAAACACCACGAGTGAATGTAAGAAGGATCACATTCCCATTTGCATGTGTAATTTCCTCTCTTTGGGATAGTCTAATCAAAAGAAAGGCTATCTGTTCCACAACTTTGCAGATGCTGGGTCAGCATTCTCATGTGGGAGCTGTGATTTGGTTCCTGTCTAGTCTGAGCCAACTGAAAAACTTCAGTTAGATCAAAGTAAAAGGCTTTGTCTTGGCATTTATGGGAAACCTGCATTGGTCTGGGTACCTGATTTGTGTTTACCAAAACCACTTTACTCAGAGTAGATGAGTGCAAGGTTTGACCTTAGTTTAGGAGAATCCTGTGATGGCTGGCTTTCTCTGAGGTTTGTCTTTCAGAGTTATTCTTTTCAGGAGCATACTGGTAGAAGTGAGCAGGCTGCAGACAGATTTAGCTATCACTGTGTCATAAAAAAGATCCAGAATAAATACAGTTATAATTTGTTTCCTTGTGCCTTGTCAACTTGGAAAGTAAAGCAGAGTATTCATACCATAGCTAAGTAAGAGCATCCAGAAAGAGAATGTGGGGGAAAACACGGCTGGGCAGGAACAGGAGGTGCTACAATGGAACAGGCTATACTTCAGATGACCACCATTATGTGGTGTTGGCTGTTGGGCATATTTGATATTTGTGCATTTTTTCACTTCATTTCAAAATCAAACACATGAATAGCAGGTAAATGCCAAATTTGTATGCACACCTACTTCATATCAGGCATTGCGGCTCATTACCCTCAGGAAGCTTTCCTCAGTGCTGGGGATAATGAGTTCACCTCACAAAAGTGTTCTCCAGCATCTCCAGAGAGAAGTTTTCTGATAAACAGAGGAAAGAAAATACTTCTGCTCAAGTCATTTGCAGTGGTACTTCTGCCAGTGGTGAGTGCCTGTGCCTTCTTCTCATAGTCAGCTCAAAGGTTTCTTGAGCATCTCAAGAGAGTGAGGATAGTGTTAGAAAACCTACACACATGAGACTGGAGTCAGCAGCCTCTCATACTGTCTGTAATCACTGACCAGGTGGTGTGTGGGACAGATAAGGCGAACCTGGTGAACTTGTGGCTCCATTAACCTCACTCCTGTCCAGACTGGCCCTTGCCAGTAGGGTTGATGCCTGGGGAGGATAAATTGTGTGTTCCACAATGTAATTATGTACCATTTAATTTTGTTAACCGTTCAATGGCATTATCCCATTAACACATGTGAATTACTATTTATTCGTTGTCTGCTAATTGTTAATTTTATGCACTCATAATACAAATCTTTTGGAGGAACTGTTTTACATCATTTGTGGAGGGTGCTTATGTGGGTCTGTATATATAAAAAAATTTTTTACCCCAGTGATTAGTTCATCTGAATGGGAGGGCAGAAAGCCTGGCGCAGAATTTCTGTGGGTTGGTTTAACTGGGTGCAGTTCTCCTATTAAGAATTTAGCACCTACTTTAAGAAAGCTCTAAATATGTTTCAGCATGGGGAGCATGGGATTTTTGTGCCTCCCAAGATGAAAGATCAAGTACTAGCAACTTTCTTCTCTACTTATTTGTAGCTATTTGTTTAAGAAGTTGCTTTGTCATTTTCTCCACTTGACTCGGCAGTTACTGGCAGACCCTGTCCATAAACCCAGTTTTGCTTTCTTTTGTTTTACCAAGGCCTCTGAAGCTGGCTGTGGGCATTCCCACTAGAGATGGGACTGGTCAGCCCGAGCTCACAGGCTGCCACAGAACATGAGGAGATGTGGGTGCAGGTAGAGCTGGTAGGCAGGCAGGGTGGCTGCCAGGCCACATGCCTGCGTGGTTCAGAGTTTTCTACCTGAAAATGGGACAACTACCACTGCTGTACTCTACAGAAAATTACAGATCTTAATAGTGTCTCTGTGCTGCCCTTATTCTGAGTCATGTATATGCCTGCAGCTGTCATGTTTTAAGAACCTACTCTGCTGCAAGGCAGAAGATAGTCCAGGTGCGCACCTCTGCAAGATGCCTGCAAAGAGCAGATAGTATTCTCTGCACATGCCATTGTTGTGTCCTGAACAATATTGATAAAGATCAGATTAATTACTTCATTTTGCAGTGTTCTGTTCAGGTAACAAAAAGGTGCAGAGCAGTCCAGAACCAAATGTACAAGCAATTTCTGTCACATTTGGAAAAGGCAAAATTTTACACAAAGCACTAAGGATTTAAGTGCACGATTGAAAGTAGCACAACAGAAAGAATCCTCTTAAAGGTCTCTGTCACCCCTGATTATCAGATGCCCATTCTCTTCTGCTGGTGGGCTACAGGAGACTATACTGAGTAGGGCTAATTCTGTGTGTTGCTCCGGTTTGTGGACAGGCCTCCCTGAAATACAGGCTCTTGCATAAGCCACAGAATAGCAGTGGGAATGTATGGCAAGAGGTGGGACATGGACTCAGAACTTCTGCACTGATGCTGCCTTTTTCTCAAAATTCCCTCCATCTTTGGGCTGTTTCTCCCTAACAGCTCAAACAATGTGCTTTTGAAGGGCTTTTTTTCTTAATATCTTTCTTAATAAGATTTCTCGGGTCCCTCAAGTTCCTTCATTTTCTTAGTCTCTGCTCAAATGGCTATTCCCATGGTCAGCAAGTCACCTGTTCTTTTAAAAATTCCTCTCTGAGCAAAGATTTATGGTTATAAATCTTAACCCTTTAGGGCATTTACAGGAGCCTTTCTGGTGTCCCTCATTTCAAACACTGGGTGGTCCTGAAAAAAATAAGGGGAAAACTAGTAGGGAATCCTAATCTGTCCTTCAGAACAAATGTTTACTACTTCATATTAATTTTGTGTGAGAAGAGGAAAGACTTGTCTTCAGATATAGTTAACTCTGTGTTTCTGCCCATTCATTTGGCTTCTTGATGATTGCCAACAAGCAGCTGATGGGCCTCTCTTACCGTCTCACGGTAAAAGCATTGTGATTAAATGGGGAAGATAGGCTTCCATGGATTTGAGAAGGCAAAGGTGCACAGTCGCAGAGTCATGGAACAGAGCATCCTTAGGTGGACTCCCAGACGATTTGCAGGTTGTGGCTACACTGGAGGATGTGAACTTTGGCAGGTTCAGGAGTGAGAAATGAGGTAGCTCTTCTAGGCACGAAGGCAAAGCATGCTGCCCAGGCTGAAAAATGTGCTGTCTTAATGATTAGCAGGTTAATGGCATGCTCATGTAAATTATTCTATGCCTAGAAGTCTGATTGACCTCAAACTTAGTGACAAGCTGCCATATGCTGCTCCATAAAATAGAAGCAAATACAAATTGTCTTCACCTAGCAACACCTAAAGTCTTTTATTACACCTGTGCACCTCCCAGCCAACAGTTCCCTCCTCTGTGCTGGTGATATGTATTCAGAAGAGGTAAAAAAAGACTGGTGCCTTCTCCGACTTTACATTTAGGTATGTCTGGCTGGTTGGAAATTGATTCCACAAAGCTTTATAGAAGTGAATGATGCCTTGGATGACATACGTCTCTCCAGACCTTTGAGCCTAATGGTTTACCTAATCAATTTTGTGTCTTTTGAACTATATAGGCCTGCCTGAACAATTAAAATGGGGTATGGAAAACAGCTGCTTTGTGGTTTAGAGAATGAAGCAGTATCAGAAGAGGTATTAACTGACGCTGGTGTGAAAATTAGTCATTTGGGAAGAATTGCAATGAAGACAGAGGAAGCTGCTGAATATCAGGCAACTGCCAAACCTCACCTAGTCTGCATTACAAATGCAGGGGAGCATATATTCATTATGAACAGAAAGCAAGCATTTCACCAGTGTGCCTTTGTTGTGGGAGGCTGAATTGAGAGGCAGACAGCTTAAGCCACACACAGAAATGTGTGGGTCAATAGAGCAAACACAGCTATCTCCCCACAAGGGCAATAACAAATGATCAGTTTGGAGATAACAGCTTGCTCTCAGCTGAGAACATCACTTGTGAGCGCCTCGCCTAAGCAGACAATAAATGGAATATTATTTACATGTCTCTGCAATTAAAAGGAGAAAGACTTAACTGGACCTTACTAAAGTGGGGGTCAGGCCTGCAACTTGACTGGTAGAAAATGCATAGGGAAACCATCGGCTCGACAGTGTTGCTAGAAGAAGGGTGAATTAACTGCCTGCAGTAAATATACAACCTCTCTGTCATGAAGTAAGGAGTTGTTATTAATTACATAGTAGAGAATGGCTTAGGTTCTTTTGAATTGGGGTAGTACACGCTGCCTGATGACAAAACCTGCAGTATTTCTGCCCACCCTCAAATGCTGAATTTTTCATAAAAGTAATTTTTACTATAGCCACGTATACGCTGCATTACAAAAAACCCCCCTATATTTCAAAAGAAATATTTTCTAATATTTATGAAGCTCATTTGTACCTCTGTCACTTGGGAAAAAGAAGTCATTTTTTCAGCCAACATTGGACCCGGGAAATTTAAGGAAGGGTCCATGAAATGCTCATCTAATGTCTCTGTCTCTTGTGACTTCAGGTAATAATTCTCTCTTGAATTACCAAGACAGTAGTATTTTTTACTAAGGCACAAAAGGATGTAAAGTTTGTTCTAGGCCTGGCCTTTCCTTATACTGCTCAGAAATGGAGCTGGTGACAAAGAGCACCCTGAGAGCCCCCTAAAGGCACTCAGAAAGCGAGGTGAGGACACAAGTGGATTTATTGAAAAATCAGTTTCGTATTGTAATCATTCCTCTGCCTTGGCTGATTTCCATTTATCCCAAGGTAGAGTTGAAGCTGTTCAAAGACATGATATTCATACCATAGTTGATTATTTCTTTTCTTTCTGGGTGGTCAGCCATCTTCACAGATGGTTTACTAACCAGCCACATGATTTTATCCCCAAAGTGAACTTTCAGGCACTAGGAAGTACTGGTGTTGCTCTGCACAGTGGTTGAACTTTGGAGGAAGGAGAACAAATTACCTTTAAGGGCATATAAAGGACTATTTTGCCTTACAGAATTAAAAGAATTATCTCCCCACTGGACCAGAAGCAATACTTTGCTCAGAAAGGACTTTTACTTGTGTCTCTGCGAGGAATTATGTGAAGGTTATTTAGCAACTGAAGAAATCAAAGCCTTGACATGAGATTTCTTCGATCGCTGAGACTTATATTGAAAAAGGAAACAGAAAAAAAAATCAGTTTTAAGCTAGTAACCAAATGGAACATGTGCCCAAGTACAGGAACAGTGAATCCACTTGGACTTTAGTTGATGGGACCTACGACTGTGCTTGCAACAGATGCCCATTCTAAATATCCAACATGGCTGCATGAGTTCAGTCAACTCAGTGTGGCTATAGGAAAATTTAGGACTCTTTTGTGCTTTTTTTTTAATGGATAGTAGTTCTTGACTAGATTATAAATAACCATCTAACTCAGACAAATTATACCCAGTCTCCTGTATCAGTTGGTTCTCATTCTAACAGAGAGAGGCAGCTTACCCAAGCATTGAAGTTATTCATCCTATAGTTGCAAATAGGAAAGAATTCACAGTCAAAACCTGTGACTTCCTCCTGGCCTAGAGAAAGGCGAAATTCTTCAAACCAGCATCAACGGTGTTTTGCGCAGGTGTTACACAAAAACAAATAAAATGTTGCGAGGAAGGGGGTAAATTTAGTAAGAGACAAATCCCCTTGCGTTCTAGCCGATCCTCAGAAGTTAGAGGGACTAGGGGCGGCTGGACTTGTCTCTTAATAGGTATGCCAATTAAGAAATGTTGCTACAGGCTCAATCACCAGATTCGCAAGCAGCCCATACACTGCAGGCCTGGTTCCCTCCTACAAGAGCAGTAGGATGCGCAAATAACACGCTTTCAACTAAGAGTTCTGACACCACATGCCGTAGGCCCGGTTCCATTCTATGNCAGTAACAGGCATTGTGTTCCAACCTCTGCCGGGAACAGTTCACTGCTGCGACAATACAGAGCCGATATCGCACCTGGCCGATCATGTCAGTGTCAATACAAAACTGATCACCGGACCTCCGCCCAGTCTCAGCATTTTCTGAACACTAGATGTTTATCAGCAGTGATCGGTTTCGATGGTCTGTGCATTGCTGTATCCCACAGCAGGATGCAGTTGCAGACCTTGTTGGGACTTAGAAGAGAATGATCTGTAAAGTGCTGTTAGAAGAAAGAGGCAGCAAATTCCTGTAGAGATACATACACAGATTTGTTCTCAGTGCAGCTGGGTAGAGGTGGTATTAAACACCTCCCAGAAGACATATCAATCAGATTTTGATTATGCAAGGCATTATTATCTGTGAATTATGCTACCTTAAAACACTGAACTTGTAGGATAACCATTGGCTCTATTTTTAGCTTTAATAATTGGTCAATTAATTATGTATTATTTAATAATAAATTTAGACTTACTTTAATGAAAAGAGCCCTATCTCAAGGTTTTAGATACTTCACCATAACAGTTACTGTGCAGTATGATGACCTCCCAAGTGCATTGTTTACTTCTGCCAATAGATCCTTTGCTGTTAGCAGACACAGCACCTGGGCCATTGTACCCACTGGATTTCTCTACATTATGTTTGTTACAAGTGAAAAACAAAGCAATTATTGCATTAAGTCTAGACTAATTGGCCATGATGGCTCCTTCATATTGTGGCTGTAGGTAAAGACAGTAGTATACAGCGTACAGTGCAAAATACCATCTAACGGCGCTGACAGTTACCTCTCACTTCACCTGTACTGTTGCCTTTATCTGTCCAGAGACCATTTGTCTCCACAAAACCTTAATAGGAACCTAAAAAATGCTCAAATGGAGTCACTTTCCAATTGATCATGCAGTGTGAAGTCCTTTGTATGACGAACTATGTAAATTCATGCCATATCAGGACAGTAATTTTGATCTATCTAAGGGGTGCTTCACATTGCATGTAAAGCCTAGGTATTTCACTTTTGAAAGGCTGTTTGCCAATCAAACTTGTGTTTGGCAAGATTTATTTTCCCCAAATACATGTTGAGTAGTAGACCTTTTCTAATTAGTATGATCAGCGACAGGTCACATCTCTTGTCACAGATCGCATCTTATTTCTAGTCGGGATTTTACTGACCTTTAATTTCATTGGTCCTTACTTGGCCTTGCTCTATTAGATTTAAAAGTCCAGACGAAGTACTCACAATTTTTCTCCATATGGTATTTATGCACATTGATCAAATTATTCCTCGGTCATATCTTGATAATTTAAACAGAATGGGGTTTTAGTCATAAAATATGTTTTCTGCTTTATTTCCATATCTTGTCCATTTACTCATCCTTCTTTTTGGCAGATATTCAGTATTGCTTTATCAGCCTCAGCAGGGCCAGACAATGAAAAAAATTCCCACATTTACATACTTTTATTACTTCTTCATTTATCCATGCACAAGTTACATTAGCCTCCTTTGCCACGGCATGCAGTAGGAAGGTCGCATTAAGTTGCCAGTAATACTCTGCAGGATGTGACACCCCTTCTGTGCCTGTGGCTTGAATCGCTTATGCCTTGATGTGTAAATCTGAATTTCACTGTATTAAACACAGATGTTTCAGAATGATCTGGGGGAAATGCTTTGTCTCGATTATTATTTACCATTACCTTAACCCATGCTTTTTCTGCAGATTTTCCCATTAGCACATTTGTTTTTGCTACCAGAGTATTGATGAACATATTGGGCACCAGTGAGTTGTGTACTGAGGCTGGAGGGATTTTCCCATCAAATGATGATCTGTCTCTGTTGATACCTGTTTTTACAAATCTGTTGGGCAATTATTGGTCCATCAGACCATGGAGGGAAACTTCAGGCACACTGTTGGGAGTGCATCACACGTGCACGTGTCCCAGACAGGTGGATTGGGATTGCTGTGGAATAATATTAGATAGCATATTGCCTTTGTCATTCAAAGTCAGTGGCATTTTTATGTGTATATGTTAAATCTGCTGTATTAGTGCTCTTTTTATTGCTTGTGGAGTGCTGTGATGAACTGTCTGGTTCTGTCAGCCTTTTAGATCCAATTTAAATTGCTCGGGCTAATCTGTTTTTAAGGACCTTCTACCTCCGTTCATGTCTCATTATGGCTCCAAAACAAGAGCCCCTGGGATAAGAATGCCCAGGGTTTTTTTCTGATAGTAAGGGCAATAACATATCATTCATTTAGCTTTCCTGCTCCTCCTTAGCAGTTTCTTTAGCTTTCTATCTTCTTTAGCTGTCATGAGCATCTGGCATACATGACACTTTTCAATTTCATTATGTTCAAGAAATTTCTTAATAAGTTGCCTG